>LPNX010121751.1:851963-943761 GCA_001517045.1 Pseudotsuga menziesii
CAAGTTCTATGAGTTCGATCATTGCTGTTGAACATTGATTGGGTCGCATATTGGGTAACAACTTACATGATAAGATCTGTGTAGTGAAATGCACACTTCTATTCTAGATTAGCCGAATCAGGTAGCCCCTCTTTGCATGTTTCAAGTTGATTTTTTGCTTGATCTAGGTGGTATCCTTCTAGGACAAGTAAGGTGCGGGATCATCTCCTTGATTTGGAAATCCTATGATCATCAAAATCATCTCGGCGTCGACCAGATATTGTTATGAAAAAAGACCAGCAACTGCTTCACATACGTGTTATCCTGTAAACTGTGGCCAAAATGGGGCATGAACAATAAGTTGATCAAACCTAAGCAACCAACTCCCTCAGCCCACTCCATCGTCCTGAGCACTTATGCTTGACTTGGTTCGGTCTAGTCTGAGTTCAGGTAGTCTGCTCTCTTTAGTCCTTCCTGAAGTTGAGTGTCAAAGTCCTCAAACTTCAGCTTGGCCAACTTGGGAATGATATCCAACACCAGGGGAACACTATTGGGGATCCGTGGCACTAACAAAGTTATAGCTGCCCTCTTTGGGAGTTTCACTATCTGGGCATTGGATCTCCTTGGCCAAACATAATGCACAAAATTCTCATCAGCTAGCTCCACATCCGGCCCTCTTTGCAGTCATGAGTCTTCTTCCATGTGGTCATCCTCCTGTTCGTTATCGTGGTCATCTTCTAGGGGCCTTTTTTAGTGAGCATAGATAGGAGTGGTAGTATTCTTGTGTTTCCTTGTTTGTGGGAGTTCGGATGATCCTCCAATTGCTTGTTCTTTAGCCTGTCTTGACTCCATGATAGGTGTTCTTTGAGGTGGGGTAGGCACATCCTTCGATATTGGCATTGGAATTGTAGCATGACCAACCACATTAATAGGTTGCTTCCATGTTTTCACCATTGGATCAGTCTCAGGTTGTTTCTGTGGTTGTGGTATCTCTGGGGATTAGGTCTCTTCTTTAATGGGGCAACCTGAAATAACAGTTGCATCTGATGGCTCACTATCACTGGGAATCTTAATTACCATGGGAGTCATCTTAGTTCAATAGGGATGACAAGGTTCGGCTCTGGTTCTCTCTAGCATACTCTAGTTGTAAAAGAATGCTTATCGGTGAAGCCTTGCATTTATCTCCACTAGCACATTGTGTACTTAACATGCATCGGATAGTTAGGGTCTAATCCGTCACATGGGATTCTCAGCTATTGCATCTAGTCATTAAATCGTTAACTCGAATGTTGTGTTGTCCCTGTCAGGACAGTTATGGGAGATCCTTCAAATGTGACCTCTCAACATGCTAGCATTCTCCTCATATCATGTCAAATCAACTACACTTAGCTATTATAGCCGCCTAAATCTCGGTCAGATATTCACACTTTAATGTTGACCAGCCTGTCATTTCCACTTTTTGCATTTCTTTCTATCTGTTTACTGTACTTTCCACTTTTCCATGCATTTTTTTGCTCTTTCCCTGTGCTTCACACTGGTTCTATCATGGATGTGCGACAGAGCCACTTTTACATCTTTCGGACCCTCTGCATTTTTTTTTCATGACGTAGTTCTAACCTGGGATGTTATGACCATCGTAGTACGGTTTCAGGCAATCATCGTTCACCATACCCGCGACATAGGTACCGTCTAGCTTATGAAGTTTTATTGCACCTGTGTTAGTGATGTGCATGACCATATATGGCCCTAGCCAATGCGTCTTTAACTTGTCTATGTGTTTGAAAAAATTGTTGTCATACAGCAACACAAGTCCTCTAACTTCTAATGGTTTAACTCGAATGTGGCAATCGTGCTGCTACTTCTCAACTGTTTGGTGGAATCTTGTGACAAAGTGTTCTTCTTCCATTTGCACTAACTGTGTCAACCTCTGCTCAATAGCATCTCCTTCAGTCATCTTCATTAACGCAGTGATTCTCAAACTTGGTACAATATATTCCATTGGTACAACAGCTTCTTATCCATATACTAGTTTGAATGGGGTGTGCAATGTTAGTCACTTACAGATTGTATGATATGCCCATAGCACGGCTGATATTTTAAGATCCCGGTCATCTTAGTGTGCGTTGCATACCTTGGTCAATGCATTCTCCATAATCTTGTTGAAATCTTTGACCGTTCCATTCACCTGAGGATGATAGGGCATTGTCTTCTTATGATGGATCTGAAATTCTACAGTCAACTCAGCAATCAGTTTGTTAACAAAATACGTACCTTGGTCACTTAGCAGTATCTTTGGACAACCAAATCTAGTGATGACATTTTCAAACAGAAACTTTACCGTAGTCGCAGCAGTACGATCTTTAAGAGGTGCAACTTCATTCCATCTTGTTAAATAATCTGTCGCAGTGATGATGTAGCACGCACCAGTTGTCTTTCCTGGTGGGCTTATGGGTCCAAAAAAATCAATTGCCCACTTTTTGAATGCTTGAATGGTTATATGTGGTGCAAGTGGCATCTCATTGTGGCGCGATGGTTTTCCTATCCTTTGACAAATATCATAGCGCTTGTAGAAGCTTTTAGTATCCATGTGTATGGTTGGCCACCATAATCCTACCTGCAATATCTTGATCACTATCTCTTTTATTTCATAGTGTCCTCCTATGACACCAGCATGTGCTTCACTCATAACCCAAGGTCGTTCATAGTCAAAGACACAACGACACAATACCTCATCCACACCCAACTTATATAGGTGTCCCATGATCAACGTATAGTCAGTATCTCTGATGACCAAGTGTTTCTTCTGATTAGTTGAAATTCCTTTAGGTACATATCCTGTAATCAAGAAGTGAATGATGGCATTAAACTCATGGTTTTGGTCATCCATCATGTGGATCGCAAATAGTTGTGGGTCGGGTAAGTTATCTTCCAAGCTGGTTGGCTCTTAACCACTTTCTATCCTTGATAGGTGATCTGGTCCAACATTTAGTCGACCAAGTTTAACAATGACCTCAAAATTAAACTCCTGAAATAGGAGAAGGAATCTATAGATATTCCCCCCCAACACTAGCTTGTTGACTAGGAATTTCAGTGCTAAATGGTCAGTGTACATCTGAAAATGTCCACCCAACAAATAGTGTCGAAATTTTTGAAGTGCATAGACCATAGCAAGGCCTTCTCTTTCTGTCGTCGTGTATTTATTTCCTACTATTGATAGTTTCCTTCTTTTGAAAGAAATAGGATGGTCAAGCACACCCTCTCCTGGTTGCGTCAGGACTATGCCAATCGCGATAGACGATGCATTGACATGCACATGGAATTCCTTCTTCCAGTTTGGGAATACAAGTATTGGCGCAGTGGCCATTGCAGTCTTCAACTTATCCAAGATTTCCTGGCACTCTCTTGTCCACTGGAATTTTGTGTCTTTCTTCAACAGTTTCTCCATAGGTGCAGTGATCACTGCATATCCTCTTATGAACTTTCACTAGTATCCTGTATATCCTAACACTGATCTAAGTTGCGTGACTGATGTAGGAGGTGGTAAGTCCAATATAATCACAATATTTGATGGGTCAACCAAAATACCGTCGCGGCATACGATGTGACCCAATAGCAAGCCAAATGGAGCACAGAAGATACATTTCTTCAAATTAAGCACAATCTGATGCGTATACTGGTAGCATCCCCATTCAATGACGAAGGTTGTTTTGTGGCAATCTTCCTTCGCGATTCTAACTTGATGATATCTCGAAAAGCCATCAGTAAATGAAAACATCTCTTACCCTCTGACTCTTTCAAGTACTTCATCTGTAAATGGTGTTGGGAATGGATCGTGCATGCATGCATCATTCAGCTTCCTCAAGTCCACACAGATCCTGACTTCGCCTGTTGTCTTCTTATCTTGGATCACTATAGGGATGATCCATCTTGAATCTTCAACTATTTCAATGATTCCAGCATCGACCATACGATCCAACTCTAATTTTACCCTTTCTTTATACGTGGGGTTCATTCTATATGGTCGTTGCTTACTAGTTTTAGCATCTCGTTGTAGGGGTATTTTCATCTCCCCTAAGTCTGCCACTATTCCCTTCATCTTTGAGAAGTTAGTTGGGAATAGGTCCTGATATTCATGCAACAAATATGTGATCTTCACAACTGTCTCTTCATCTCAATAATCTCCTATATTGGTGAACTTTGGGTTGTCTGATGACCCAATGTTTACTTTCTTAAATTTTAACGGTTTAAGGAACTGGTCATTTGAGATACCACTTCCTTCGACTGTACGAGTTCTTTCTGACTCTGGTATGTTTATGTTGGTCGAATCATCATCTGGATCTCTAGCTAGATTGTAGCAAGCCATCCATTGTTGAATGGTCGCACTGCACTGGTAAGAGTTAGCCTCTTAAATGGGGATCTCAACAAATATATTCTCCTTTATCACTTGAAGCGCAATATCAACTATAGGGTGCTCATCAGCAAATTCAAATGTATTTTCAAACTACTTAGTGAGCCCTTCCCACTCTTGGGTTCCTTCTCACAATTCCATAGATGTATACAAGGTTCTAGGTGTCAGGTACTCTGTAAATACCATGCGACAATGATTAAGATGTTCCACAGGGTTTTCTAACCCAGAATACTTACAGTTTACAAGGGTGACCTCTTCTCCGAATTTGACTTCCATCAATCTTTACACACATGTGTAGTTTGCGATAGAATTCTTATGTGCACCCCACCATCTAGCAGGCATAGATTTTAGGGAAATATCTAGCGTGGACAAGTGCTACAATTTCGTTACAAGTCCTTCAAAATCTGTTAGGAAGGTCGTAAGGTTAGGTAAACCCTCATAGTTGGGTAGCTTGCATAGCTCATTCTCCACTCATCGCATGGACCTAGTAACTCTTGCACACCTCCTCCTAGAGACTTCATGTAGTATGTTATACCAATTCTCCAAATCTTCCCCTGAGTTGGATGTGCAGGAACTAGCACACTTCCAGCTCAGGTTCCCATCCACTGTTGGATTGATGTAGTCTTCTTGCAGTGAGTAACATTTTATACTTGGTCAAGGTATTCATCCTGGCCATCATTACATACAGGCTCGATGTATCTTTGTCCTTCTAATGGGTAAATGGGCAACACCACTCTCATCTCATTATCCTAGAGTGAGAGGATCCCTTTCTTGAAGTTTATAATGGTTTGTGTTATAGCTGATTTTACCACACATGGTAGATCACAAATTTATGGCCTTCCCTATCCCTCTACAGACTCTTTAGACCCTGTGCACTATTTTTGTACATTTTATGTTTCCAAGATCATCCCTAAAAATACCTGTTATTTTCCATACGTGACTTTTAAACCCATTCTCACGTATATACGCAAATATGATCCTTAAACCCGCGTACATCGGGATGTGTGAAAAAGGACAAAGATTTTTGGAGTTTTCCTTGATTTGGATTTGAGTCACTTGTCTCTTAGCCTTCCATATGCCTTGAGATCACTCAGATTTGACCTTTCATTACCCCATTAAAGCACTATATAAGGAACCCTTTAGGAACATTGAAAGGGGAGGAATTGAAGAGTAAGAAAACTATAGTCCATTGTTGCCATAGCTTATACTTGAGTCTACATCCCTTTGTCCCTTGCAGCACTTTTTGTTGTTTCTAAGCTCACCTTTGCTTGTGAGCTTGCTATTGAGAGATGGAGGATTGAGGTGGTGGAGGCCTAGGTGGAGGACTCAGTTTCTTTGGTTTGTAGATGTGCTGACAAAGGTTGTCATTCTTGTAATCTCTGATTTATATTAATAGAAATATCTTTTCTTGTCCAATGATGTGCATTTAAAGGAATATTGAATCCATGGATGCTTTTAATTGCTTATACATTATTGATTATATATGCTAGAGTAGGTCTAACACAATTATGTAGCATGCTTGTCTTTTTTATTGATTGTTGAGAGAACAAATTGTTAACACAAGTGGGATTGGAAAAGCTCAATGGGGATCTACATCAACCATCTGGAATCAGGTATGTTTCGAGATCCTTTAGTGTTAGATGTTTTATTTCTCTTGCATATTGGGAAGGGATTGATTTATATGGTTACTATGTTTGTAGTGGTACCCCAAGCCATAGGAATTTTTCTCCATAACAGAATTGGCGACCATACTGGGGAGTTCCTAGTCATTTCCTTTGGGGGTATTTTCAGCATTCAATGTTCTTGAATTGCTCTGATTTCTCTATTTCTGAGTTGGGTCTGCTGATGTAATTGTAACTTTGGAATGTATTCACTTATATATCTTATGTATTGTACCTTGATGTTTATTCTGAGATGTGTTTTTAATGTAATTGAGTCATGTCATGCCCAGATGTTCCGATCGGGAGTTTCTATAATGTAGCAAGTCATGTCAAGTCATTGTGGGTAACCATCCTATTTGTTAAGGGTTAAAGTCCTCATATTTGTGGGGCCCTAGGGTTGTTAGACTATCCTAGAGAATTCAACCCTAGGTGAGTCATTTTAAGTTAGAGCAATAGTCCCCACCATTGTATTAAGGGTAACCCTCCTTGTTGGGTGAAGGAGGCAAAGTCCCCATAAGTTGTGGGGCACTAGGGTTATTAGACACTCCTAAATATGTTGGATTTAGTAAGTAATCATAAATTGAGGCTGACATGTTGGATTGTGTTTCAAGTGAATTAAAGAATATAAATAGAGAGTGAGCCTCTCTATTTATCAAACACACACACACACTCATTGGGGTGCATAAGTGAGAGAGGAGAAGTTCTCTTAGTGTGAGAAAGAGAGACAGAAGCTGTGGATATCATCTTTATGTTTTTGGGTTTTACTGCTGCCATTGGTGCTCATTATATATCTAAGTAAGTTGTGGGGTTTTCTCCTTTATGGTTTCCCCAAGGAAAATTCTTTGTGTCTCTTGTCTCTTATGTTTTATTACTGTGCATGTTATTCTCTTAGTTAAAGATCCTAAGATAATAATGCTAGCTTGAATGATAAAAATATAACATGGTATCAAAGATAACCTGAGAAGAAGACAATGTGCAGCTACAGAAGCTAGAGATTATTACTTTTTGGGTCTCTCTCCACAATCCATCAGCAAAAGTATGCTAGGCTAACTCTCCATTGAAGGGTGCATCTTTTTGTCGAAGCGAAATTCGATTTCGGACATTTTCAGTTTTTTGTGCGGGAAATTAGGGCTTATTACAGAAGAAGAATTTTTTTGTGACCTCGGCATAGGATTGATCTCCTCATCAAAATCAAAATTTAGAGACTTGGTTCAATATTTTTGGTTGGGTGAAACTTCGAGAAAGTCAATCCCTAGTTTGACCCCGAGCTAGAAAAAACCCTAAATACTAAAACTGCTAAGTTTTGGTACATTCGCCTTATCTTGATATTGGTGAAGGATCAGGAGCTAAAAATTGTATAGACCGAAGATAAAATCCTTATTTACACTTTGTCCAAAATTCAGCCTCACATTCGTTATATACTAGGAGATATGATCCCTCCACGTTAGGGTTCCAGCCTCTTCCAGAATTCATCCTGAAATAGGACACCTGGGGAGAATTGCTATATCTTGGGCTACCAATGTCCAAATGAAATTTTTGAAGATGTTCCAGAAAGGGAATGGACTTTGTTTTCTATGGTCCAATTTTTAGACCACAGTGAAATAGTGACATGTGGCAGTCCATACAACTTCACTGTTCTGAACAGTCCTGTAACGGGTCACCTTGGTAAAATGATCGTAAGTCCCAATTGGTGAAACCAATTCTGATGAAACGTATAGTGTTGGAACAGCGACATTGAAAGATTCCAAGTTTTGAAAATTATGGTTTCTCTGACAAACCCTAGATCAGCCAACTCCAGAACCAGGACGGACACCTCAAATCGGTAAGATCTAATCTTTTGATATTTGCATTTGAGGTTCTCATTTCAAAGTGATCTATCACATCAGCTTGATGATAAGCTTGGTGAATTTGACAACTTCCAAGCATGGAAGTATTTGATCTCTCTAAATAAAATGAATTGGACACCTACATGAGTATAGAGGTTCCAGTCCCAAAGGGAGATGAGGCTAAAAGCCTTACACCAGAAGAACTTGGTCAAGGCCAAGAAGATCATTGTTGATTCAATCATGGATCGCCTTGTACCACAAGTGTATTCCCTAAAGACACCAAAGATGTTTGATTCCTTGACCAATCTATTTGAAGGGAAGAACATAAATCAAAAGATGGCTTTGAGAAAATAGTTGAAGAATGTGAAGATCCAGAATGCAAAACAACGTGAAGCGGTAAAACAAGAATTGGAGAATGTAGAAGTTGTGATAACCTCCATGAATGGCCTCCTAGGATCATGGGATTCATTCATGTGAGGAATGTGTGCCAGAAGGAAGTGATGACTTTCAGCATACTCTGGGAAGAAGAAGAAGCTCAAATCATAATAAGAGAAGAGAAGATGGGAGCAACTGAATATTAAGTTCTCACCATCCATAGAAGATCCCTCAAGCGATAAGGAATACGAAGAACTCAACTCTTGAAGAACCTCTTATCCATGTTTGCATTTGGATAAGAAGCGATGCTATTATGAATGAATAATATGATGAAGTTGAAGGCTCAAGAAGGAGTCTACCTATGAAAAAAATAAATATAAGTATTCAATTTTCATTTCATGATATTGTTTTGTTATGCATTTGTTTATATTCAGTTAGTGTATTATGCGTGATATATTGTTTGCATTAATGACAGTATACTACTAATATGCATGTAATGGGTAAGTAGCTCATGGTGCTATACAACTCTCCATTGCTACTTATCTAGAATGAAACCTCTTTGCTGACATATTGGATTAGTGCACAATCTCAATGTTGTCCTGGTGGATATGGAAGGCATCTAGAAAAGTTTCCATGAGATATGGATGGATGTTGTATTGGCTAAAGCAGTTGCATGATCATATATTTATGCATAAGAATTTTCAAGTATGAATATTCCTTATGAAATGTTTCTAACCAAACAAATGCATTTGACTTGTAGGAAAGATCATGTACATAAAATCACCTACAAGCAAAGAAGGATGAGACTTATTCCGAAGAACAAGTAACAACAGTTCAAGATGAAGAATAATATGACGAATGCAGCGACATCGTTGATGCAGAACCTTCAAACTATGAAGAAGTAACCAAGAAGAAACATTCAAGAAGAATGATGTCTAGGATGCAGTATCAATACATGAAGAGAAGTTCATAGTTCCATCATGCAGTAGATGGAAACATCATGGGATAGAAGGCAAGCTTTGTAGCACGAGGCATAGACTACGAAGAGACATTTGCAGCCACTAGAAATACACATGATAAGAATAATCATGTGTGTGAATAAAATAAGGCCTTGTATGAGCTTAGAAGACACCCATGGGATAACACATACATGAGGAGCTTGATGAACCTTTGCTACAAGGTTGATAGAGGATGACTAGCTCACAGATGGGTGCGAGAAGAACTTTTCAAAAAGTTCAAGATCTTGGTATCCAGTGATCCTAGATGGATAATATTTGTCACTCTAGTACAGAATGTTTCATTGTATAGAGTATGAAAGAAATAGGGAGTATGATGCTCCGCTTCAGAGGGAGTGACTGTAGAAGATCCTGAGGTTCGACATGGTACACCAGGATGGATAGATTACTGATGACTCTAGGATTTACTCAGAGTAATGCGGATTCCAACATTTTTCTTCAAGGTTGAAGGTAGAAGACTAGTGATGCTCCTGTTATATTTCAATGACTTGTTCCTGATAGAAAAGAGGAACTCATTAAATTTTCAAGAAGAATACTTGCTTCCAAGTTCGAGATAAAGGACTTGGGGATGATGCACTACGTTCTAGGCATGGAGGTGTGGACAAGAGAAGTATGCAGTAGAGATCCTAAAGAGGTTCAGGATGATAGACTGCAAGGCCATGACCACATCTATGGCATCAAACCTGAAGCTGTTGAGTGTTGCTTCATCATATTCGATTGATGCCACGATGTATCATCGAATTATTTGCTCCTTGATGTACCTAACAAATAAGAGACCAGATATTTGCTTTGGTGTGAACACATTGAGACATGTTCACCTTATGATTTCAAAGCATGTAGTGAGGTACCTAAAGGGTACAGTTGAGTATGGGATCAAGTGTGATCTATTGGTTTGGCGGGATGGAGTCCTGCATGGCACTGAGTATAGCTGAGGCAAAAGAGGGAGGTAGTATGTTTCTTTTGAAAACTACTATTTGATTTGGTTGATCTGACTTGCATTTTTGTATGATGCAGAGAGGAGCAGTGATCTAGATCAAGATCTCTTGAAAGAAGGATTTCTAGCATAGCTGATGAGATAGGTTGTCTAAGCATAAGTCCTGGCGAAGCTCACAGGTTATCCTTGGACATAATCAGCCCTGATGTGATTCTATGCTAGAAATGGCCAAAGTGAAGTTTGAGTACTTCAGGGAGAAGCTTGGTGTTCTTGAGATCAAGGTTCCCTCCAAGGGGAAATGATGAGACCTAGAGCCATTCTAACATGGGAGAGGATTAAGTTCCTTCCATGGTTAGATGTAAGGGCTGAGCCATTCTATCATGGTGATAGGATTTAGGTTCCTTCCATGTTAGATATGAGTGCTGAGCCATTCTGAAATGACTGTAGGATTGGTTCCTACATGATGAGATATAAGGGCTATTGCCATTCTTGCAATGGAGGTGTCTAGTCAGTTACTAGGAAAACTCAGTCTAGGATTGAGAGCCATTCTAATGTGATAGAAGGATGTGTTCCCACTTGATCAGATGTAAGGGCTGAGCCATTATATCATGGTTAAATAATTAGGTTCCTCCCATGTCAGATGTGAGTGCTGGCCATTCTGACGAGTAGGCCAGATGTAAGGGAAACTGCCATTCTCTGAGAGAATGGAGGCACTTGGTCAGTTACCAGGAATCCTCAGTATAGGACTGAGAGCCCTTTCAATGTGATGTGTTTACACATGGTCGAATGTAAGTGTAGAGCCTTTCTGATAGGATGAGGTTGGATATAAGTGCTGAGCCATTCTGGCGCGATGTGTTTACACATGGTTAGATGTAAGTACTGTGCCTTTCTGACAAGATGGGGTCAGATGTAAGTGCAGATCCATTCTGATGCGATGTGCTTGCGCATGATCGGATATAAGTGCTGAGCCATTCTGGCGTAATGTGTTTACACATGGTCAGATGTGAGTGTTGGTCCTCTCTGACAAGATGAGGTCAGATGTGAGTGTTGGGTGTTCCTTTCTGACAAGATAAGGTTAGATGTAAGAGCTGGGTGGGCCATTTTGACTTAAATGTTAGATATAAGTGCTGAAGAAGACCTCCATGGAGGATAGGAATACAACTATCATGAAAAAGGGTTGGCTCTATAGAACCTCCTGTGACGAGAAGAATGAAGAGATATCACCATTTGATTGAGATAGCATAAGCAGTAATGATGATGATGATTTAGTGATGATCCAGCTTTGATGATGATCTAGATCAGGTGATGATCCAGACTTGATGATGATCCAGTAGTGACGATCCAGATCAAGTGATGATCTAGACTTGATGATGATCTAGCAGTGACGATCCAGATCAAGTGATGATCCAGACTTGATGACGATCCAGCAGTGATGATCCATACTTGATGATGATCCAACAGTGATGATCTAGATCGAGTGATGATCCAAATCCAGATGAAGATGACTTGAAGATGAAGATGACCTGAAGATGAAGATGAATTGAAGATGATGAGAAATTGATGATGATCCAGATGATACAAAGAAGAAGACTTGTGTTGATAAATTGTGTCAAGAGAATACCTTCCTAGTTAAGAGGGAGTGTTGATGTAATTGTAACTTTAGAATGTATTCACTTGTATATCTTATGTATTGTACCCCGATGTTTATTCTGGGATGTGTTTGTAATGTAATTGAGTCATGTCATTCCCATATGTTCCGATTGGGAGTTTCTATAATGTAACAAGTCATGTCAAGTCATTGTGGGTAACCCTCCTATTTGTCAAGGGTTAAAGTCCCTGCAGTTGTGGGGCCCTAGGTTTGTTATAATATCCTAGAGAAGTCGACCTTAGGTGAGTCATTCTCAGTCGAGGCAATAGTCCCCACCATTGTATTAAGGGTAACCCTCCTTGTTGGTTTAAGGAGGAAAAGTCCCCACAAGTTGTGGGGCACTAGGGTTATTAGACACTCCTAGAGATGTCGGCTCTAGTAAGTAATTGTTAAGTGAAGCCGACATGTTGGAGTGGGTTTCAAGTGAACGAAAGAATATAATAGAGAGTGAGCCTCTCTATTTATAAAATAGACACACACTCACTCATTGGGGAGCATGAGTGAGAGAGGAGAAGCTCTCGCAGTGTGAGAGAGAGAGACAGAAGTTGTGGATATCATCTTTATGTTTTCAGGTTTTACTGCCACCATTGGTGCTCATTCTATCTCTGAGGAAGTTGTAGGGTTTTATCCTTTATGGTTTCCCCAAGTAAAATTTGTTGTGTCTATTGTCTCTTATGTTTTATTGTTGTGCATGTTATTCTCTCAATCAAAGATCCTAATATCATAATGCTAGCTTGAATGATAAAAATCTAACTGGGTCTGGGGGCATGTTTGCTTAGTAGTTTCTAATAGGAGTAAATTTTGTCTCGGCTTGTTTGTTTTCCTTCTTTTTTTATCTCTTTTTCTTCATGTACATGATTTTTGCTTCACAGTCACATGTACACATGTGGGTTTTCCTTGAATAGTCACATATATACGTAGATTTTCTGCAAACAATCGTGTATGCCCTGAGTTTTTCCTTTTGGGAGAAGATTAAGTGTTGCTGGGTGAGTTTGGATGATTACTGAGTCTTCTTGGATGCTTCTAGAGTCTATATACACCTCTGTTTCTGACCAGAGATGCTTTTTAGTTTAAATTTTTTAAAATGTTCTTGTCATTTCATTTTCTATTTTTTGTTTTGGGATTAGTGCATTAGGTCTCTTTTACCTTGGTGCTTTGCTTAGGTGTTGTCTGATAGTGCTTGAAGAGTCTGACGGTTGTAGAGTCATGCTTTTTTCTTTTTATCTCATTTAATTTAAAAAATACAAAAACATTTGCTTTTTGCATCATTATGCATTGTTTACATTTTTCATTTTGCATGGTACTTGCATTAGCTTTGCTTGGAGGGTATTAGTCCAATTTTCATATAGGAATGATTGCATATTCATTTGAAGGAAAATTTTGCACTTCACATAGTAGAATACCCCATTTTTCATTTGACATAGTGCATTTGCATTGATTTTTAGGTGTGCATTTTACTTCTTGTTGCATCAACATCATTAGTTGGACGACCATTTTCCCTTTTGAGTAAAAATCCAATTAAAATCAACACATAATAAAATGAATTACACTCTTTTCTTTTATAGGGTGCACCAATAATATTAGGTTTTAGGGTCTTGGAATAGTTCATTCTAAGTAAATTATCCAAGACCACTAAACGAAACATTTATGTGTCTGTCCAGGTGAGAGTGTGAAATTCCTTTATATAATTAGTGTTTCTCAGGACCTTCCTCTTACAAGGGAGTTAAGCACAAGGAAATGTGAGCGGTTATTGATTGGGATGACCCCTGGTCATAACTGAGTAGCACCGAAGATATTTTCAGGATTGTATTCATATTTGGGGGCTCTTTCGAGAGTTTTGGGCTTTGCTACCCTGCCCATATGGTCAATCCCACCTGCGAGTGTTCGCCTGAGCATTGATTATATTGAGATGACCTTAGTTGCCTTACCTAGGTTATCGACGGGGTACTTTGTAGAGGTTATTCTACAAGTGTCCTAGCCAGGTAGGGGTCGGACAGCATAGTCGCTATATGCGTTGAAGCTGAGGGCCACTATAATTGGTTACATATCTCTGCTTGTTGTGTATGGGATTCTCAAGCCTCTCCTAGGCGAGACATACCTGCTTCATTTGGGAGCTCACATATCCTACCCTTGTTTTCTTGCAATTTGGCTTTACATTTTATAGGTGTATGCTCTGTGCACTCTAGTTTCCCTAGGGTTTGCGTAATTAGATTGAGTCTTTTCATTTTTTGAGTCATTGTGGATTCGGGCAGGGCACTTCGCCATTCTCGTCGTTTAGTAGGACTTCCAACTTCCACGTCTCCTCCTCCTTTAGGAGAGAGAAATAAATAGTCTGGGCGGACTACTTCTCACTTTGATTCACACATGATGGGAGATCATGAGGATGATATTCCTGAGATGTCCTCTCCACCTCACGAGGTTGGGGATGAAGATCCTACTCTCGTATATGATCCTTCACCAAAAATACCTTCACATTCTGGTTATGATCCCTCATTCACAGGTCATCGGTATTGGCTTCTAGGTGATGAGACTCACTATGAACCCACAAGAACTAGTGATGTTCATTATGGCATGTCTAATATCCATGCACCCGATCCGGCACATCATTTTGAGTCAGAATTTGAACCTAGCGCTATGTTTCGGGGCACTCCTATTCCTTTCCATGCGGAGAGATTTGGGAGCACTAGTCACATTGCACCTTCCATCCCCGTGGTGGAAGCAACCTCACATGTCCATCCTAGACCTAGTGTTAGTAATCAAATGCGGATACCAAAACCAAAACGAGTGACCATAGGGAACAACACTTACATCCCTTCACATCTCTTTTTGTCCTCGAACCCTACTCCTTAGAATGCATTTTTGACAACCCTTCTTGCCCCTAATTCACATTGTCCTTCGAGCTAGAATATTGCTACTAGCCATGTTCATACTGCGACTGCTTGCACAGTAGTATCTCAGACTCAAGTACCTCCTATTGTTTCGGGAGGTCATATCCCTGTTTCTGTATCATCTCATGGTCCATCGTAAGGAGTTACCCATATCCCTAACTATGGAAATTCTCATGGGACATCCCATGGGACACCTTATGGAGCTTCTCATGAACAGTCTTATTGACCGCAGTATGGACAAAAATATCAACCCTATGGGTGCAGGTATCAACAACCTACTTACTCTTCCAATTATGGCTTTGTAGCACCGCATAATCAAGGTACACCACATCACAATGCTTCCATGCAGCCCTATATGGGTCAAATGGGAGGGGGTTATTATGGCCAAGGCCATGGTATTTATAGCAATCAACCTTACATGAACCAAAACTATCAGGGATTGTGGCATAGACTGGATCAACCTAGACTCCCTTTCTTTGCAATGTTGAACTTACCTAACTTATTGAGACTTATGAACGATCTGGTATCTCATGACCTGGCCTGACCGACTGTACCTAACAAGATTCCTTTGGACATTCCCAAGTTCGAGGGAAAAGCTGGAGAAGATCCTAGTGATCATGTCACTACTTTTCACCTTTGGTGCTCTTCCAATTCCTTACATGAGGATTCAATCTGTTTGATGCTATTTCAATGCACCCTCACCGGGCCTACAATGAAATGGTATATAGAGTTACCAAGGGGGGCATACGCTTTATTTGATAACCTTTCCATGGCTTTCCTCAATCACTTTCAGCTACCCATACGTTACAACATTGGTACTGAACTCTTGTTGACATTTTGGCAAGACAAAGCCACACATATCTCAGATCATATTCAAGAGTGGCATAGATGGAAGCAGTTGATTAAAGCCTTTATACCATCAAAATTTCTCCTTGAGTGGTTCCTCAAGTCATTGTTACCTTACATCATGAAGGATGTTTCTATGTCCAGAGTCCAAAACGATGAACAAGCAATATTTAGGGCACAAGAGTTGGATTTTATTTACGCTCAATCCAGACTTTTATATGAGATTATACCTAATGCTTCGCGATCTAGTTTTGATCCCAAGATCAAACCTGAACCACATGTCGATGGCATTGTGTGTTGTACAAGTGCCAAACCTGTAGATTCGGTTGTGAAACAAGTAAGCCAATTGTCAATTAATCAATCTGTGTTGAGATAGGCCATGACTTTGTCTCAACCTACCCAAACGACGAGTGTAATTTCCATGCAATCGTCAGACTAGAAGGGCAACTAGCAGCCTGGAAGGAATAGGAAAAAAGGGAAAATAATCGTAAGGGTGGGAACAAGAACGAAAATTATAATTATAATTACAAGAACACCCGTAATGATGGGGGGGACAAGCAGTATAAATGTAAGGTAAAGTTTCCTTGCAAGTTATGTAAGGAGGACCACCTCACTCACTTGTGACCTTCAATGGAAGATGCCTTGAGGTTCATAGCATAGGGCCCAACCGTGCTAACAAATCCTTTACCCAACAATCAAAATATGAAATCGACGACCATTGATCCTCATTGTGCATTAGGTGGAGATAAAAATTCACTGGAAGCCAATAGTGGTCATGGTTGCATTAACATGGTGCGTGCTACTAAGGTTATGACTCGTGCAAAGGATTATGGTTAGTCACAACCAGACCTTGGCAAGGAACCTGCTCCACCTGAGAGCCCTTTATGTATCGAAAAACCTATGGATAAACCTAAATTTGAACCTCACATTAGTAAGGGAATCCTAAAGCATTCAAGTGATAATCCTAATGCCCAAGCTACCTAGAACTATTCTATTGTTGATGATTTGGGCCGAACTCCTTGTGCGATGTCCATGCTTGAAGTACTATAGACTTGTCCTCCGTAGAGGAGAGCCTTGCTTTCTTCTCTTGGGGTTGATAATGATAAATCTTCTTCCATTATCAAATTTGAAACCATGGAAACATAGCCTCACTTGCCTTGCTACGTGTCTCTTTTGATTCATGTAGAATAACTGTGATTGACGAAAGCGTTGCTGCTTTTTTGATTTCTTTGTCATGTTGGAAGGGTTTGAGTTCTCCTGAGTTGTCTCAATCTGCTACTATGTTGATAGCCTTTGATGGTAGATCATTTTGGCTGCACAAGATTCTTCCTTCTCTTAAGGTCCAATTGGGAGGGAAGACCGTCTCGATCGAGGTCAAGGTGGTTGATGCGCCCCTTGACTACAATCTTCTGTTGGGCCAGAATTGGATGTATAGTATGCAAGTCATAGCCTCTTCTCTCTTTTGAGTGGTATGCTTTCCATTTAATGGGAAGATCGTTACGATTGATCAGACATCATTCTGTAATCCAAGTGTTAATGCATCATCGAGAGCTTCTATCCTGATTATTGATCATTCTCAGCTGGCAACTAGGACTGTGGGTGTGGGTATGTATCCATCTCTTATGGGAACCTTTAGCTATCCTGCGCCTGTTCTTATGATCGAATCTATTTTTGGTGGGGCTTTATCCTCGTTGAATTTGGTGTCTTTTCGCACTACCCATATGGAAGATCCTTGGATTCTTCCTTCACCAAGTCCTTCTATTGGACCTATTGAAATGGATGTGTCATTTTCTACAATGATGTTAGAATATCAAGCAAATCTTGGTCAAGTTGCAGAGCCTAGTCCTTCCTCTTTGGGGATGGAGCAGGATGACCCATATGTGCTGCCTGCATGGGAAGTTGAGTGTTATGGAGAGAAATTCCTATGGCTTGGGGTACCACAACAGATAGCTTGACTCCAAAAATCAATCCTTTCCAATATGCAATAGAAAGTAAATGTCTAACACTAATGGATTAGACCTTGTACCTTATTTCGGATGGTTGAAGTAGATCCCCGTTGAGCTTTCCAACTTTAGCTTGAATTGATAAATTACTTCCTCAACAAAAAGTAAACAATACAAGCATACTATATATCATGGTGTTAGATCTATTCTAGCATATATAATCAATAATGTATAATCATTCGAAATCATCCCATGGATAAAATATTCATTCAAACACACATTATTAGACAGGAAAAGATATTTCTATTAATATAAATCAGAGATTACAATAGATACAACCTCTTTCGGCACGTTTGTGAAATGGAGAAACTAAATCCCCCACTTGATCCTCCACCACCTCAATCCTCCATCTCTCGATAACAAGCTCACAATCAAAAGGTAAGCTTGGGAAGAACACAAAAGTGCTCCAAGGGACGAAGGGATGCAGACTCAAGCATAAGTTCCGGCAATAATGGACTATAGTTTCTTTGCTCTCAACTCTCTCATATGCCTTCAATGTAGCATAGAGTTCCTTATATAGCTTTTCAAAGGGGTAATGAAAGGTCGAATCTGAGCGATCTCAAGGCATATGGAAGGCCAGGAGTCAAGTGAGTCAGATCCATGTTAAGGAAAACTCCAAATAGATTTGGATTTTGTACACATCCCGATGTACGCGGTTTTAGTGGTTAAACCCATGTATATACGCGATTAGGGGTTTAAAATTCATGTATATGAATTTACACATGTTTATAGCGATGGTATAGGAAACATCAAAGGACAAAAAATGGTCCAAGGGGTCTAAGGAGTCTGCAGAGGGACAAGGGAAGGCCATACAAGTGTGATTCACCTGGAGTGGTAAAATCAGCTATAACAGATGCCCCCTAATGTGTGAGGTTAGAGGGGTCATACAATGGCAGAAATACACTATAAGTCCATCCCAGAAGTGGAGTATGAAGGATCCCAAATGGAAGACCAGCCACCCAATCAACATAGTACAATGATACAACTCTGCACATAACTACAAATACATCTAGCAGTCTCAAATACATAAGAGTACAATGGCCATGAATAGCCATGATACAAAATATCACATAAGTGGTCATCGCCATGTACAATATACATAGATCAAAATATCCATGATCAATATATGCAAAGGATCATGATCTCCATAATGGCTGAAGATATACAATGGATCAAGATCTCCATAATAGCTAGAAATGTCTGACCTATACTGGAATCAAGTCACGAGAGCTGAAATCTCATGAACACTGGCACGATCAAGGAGGTAGCATATGAGAGATGCCACCAATATGGAAGGCCTTCTACACAAACCACTATGAGTACATGTCCTACTATGTGAATAGAGGTGTCGAGGTTGAACATAGTAGTCCATTGTCTGATTACCAGTCATTGATGTATACTATTAACATACGCGAGATCACCCACTGATAATGAAAATGCGAATCAAGGTACTAGAGTGAAAACTAACAAGTGTGAATAAATGTGTTGAGGTCAAACACTTGAGAGGATCCATCAATCAGGGGACATTGATGTATTCCCAAAGATTGTTGATGGCGAGAGAACCTGCCACTGATGACTGCAAGTCTCAAGGCACTCAAAAATAACTCTAGATTCCAATCCTAGAATAAATGATCTGAAGTCGATGGGATGAAATCCGCTGGAAGGAGGGCATTAAGGCATCCCCCATCATCCAACATGAGGTACTCAGGAAAGCTGTATAATGTGGAAGGACTCGATCATAAGGTGCATGAACCAGTAACTGTATCGGGAATGGCTGACATGCAAAGTCAAGATAACTAAGGAATGGCTGACTCATGCTTCAACTTCCTTTGAACAAGAGAATAATGGCATATGGTGACTAAATAAAGGCATCATAGACTCGATATAAAAACTGGGACATCTCCATGACATAGGAGGCATCGACAGAGGCTCCATGGGGACTGGAAGCTTAACCAGTTGGTGGAGATAAACTCAAATAAACGAGTACAGCTCCTAAATTCAAACTATAAACCCAACCAATGGATGTGATATACAGTGCTCTGTTCAAAGGCGACATGACTCAACAGCTGCCAAAGATAACATCTTTTCTTGTCCAACTTTTTGGTTTTTTTTATTTTTTTGGACTTTTTCAAATTTTTAAAAATCTTGAAAAAGAATAAAACTACTTTATAGTTACATGCTAGGAGGAGATGAGTGTCTTAGGGGAAAACAAACTAGTTCCAAGTAGTGGAACATACCTATGCTCAATGCAAGGATACATGTGTAGGATATCGACACTTGGGGGAAAATCCCCTCCCGGTAAAAAGGGAATCTAGCTGGAAAGGATATATAAAATGGCTATGCATGGATAGACATCAGACAAGCTCAAGCTATATAGCTGATACTCAAAGTCAGGGAAGCCGGCATAAGGCTCAATGAGGCAGGAAAAGCTCATGATAATGCAATCACAACTTGACATAAGGGAGTCCCAGGGAAATTGCCAGCATAGAGTTCAAGAGGAGTATGAATCTCTTGCTCAAGGACATGGCAGAACTAAAAGGGACTCCCAGACCTAAGAGAGGACTCGCAGCATGGGTACCAAATGCAAAAGGGAGCTAACTAGGACACCCATGTATAGGAAAGCTCTACCATTAACATAGTACCACTTCTAACAGTAGCATGAAGGTTTCGCGATACCATGGAATGGATTCATACCTAAGGTTAAGATGGAATGGTCATAAGGCAATGCATAAGTGCAAGCGGATGTGATATCCTAACCTATATGCCAGTTCAGACATAATACCTATGATAGGAACAAATGGGTTGAAACCTCGGAGAGAGTGTACAAAAACTGGACCCTACATGACAACCATATTAGTGCAAAACAACCGAAAATAGCCAATAAAGAATCCAAACTATATGATATAGGGAGGAATGATCATGACAACTGCACCCAAAGGAAACAATGCAGTGAACGATGGGATATAAAAAGGAAAGTAAGGTGTAGACCCAACGTTCACGCATCCACTACCACCCCCATGAGAGTGACCACTGGTGTAAAGACCGAGCGAAGGGAAAAAATCCTCCATAAATGGAGTAGAGGATGGAAGATGACCATTCCCAAATCTATGAGCATAGTAAGGGGCTGTGATGCCTCCAAGTCTGACACCAGGGTCCGTACTAGGACCAAGGACGGGTGATAGAATACCAGGCATGCCAAAAATAAAAGGACCCGAACTCAAGAGAGCATAAATATACTCAAGTAACCATGATCCCAAAGGCCAACTAGTGCACAAAGAGCACACTCCTAAAAAAATATACATCCCAAATACAAGCAAACCAAGGGGAGGATATGTGAGCTCCCGAATGCAGCAGGTATGTCTCGCCTAGGAGAGGCTCGAAACTCCCATACACTACAAGTTTAGGTACGTAACCAATTATAGTGGCCCTTAGCTTCAATGCATAAAGTTACTGTGTTGTCTGACCTCTACTTGGCCAGGACAGTTACAAAATAACCTCTATGAAGTACCCCCTCGATAACCTAGGTAAGGCAACTAAGGTCACCTCAATATAATCAATGCTCATGCGGACAGTCGTAGGTGGTATTGACCGTATGGGTAGGGTAGCAAAGCCCGAAACTCTCAAAAGAGCCCCCAGATACGAATAAAATCTTGGAAATATCTCTGGTGCTACTCAGTTATGACTAGGGGTCATCCCAATCAATAACCGCTCACATTGCCTCGTGCTTAACTCCCTTTTGAGAGGAGGATCCTCAGAAACACCAATTATGCCAAGGAATTTCACACTCTCACCTGGACAGACACATACATGTTGTTGTTTAGTGGTCTTGGAGAATTTACTTGGCAATGAACTATTACAAGACCCTAAAACCTAATCTTGATGGTGCACCCTATAAAAGAAAAGAGTGTAATTCATTTTATTAGGTGTTGATTTTAATTGGCTGTAATTACTCAAAGGGAAATGGCCATGCAACTAATGATATTATGAATTAGCGGTGAAATAAATATGCACACCATGACAAACAATGCTAAGTGCAATCTTTGTCAAATTAAAAATAGGGTACGCCACTACATGAGATGCATAAATATATATTCCTTTCCGAATGTTAATGCAATCCTTCCTATATGAAATCCTAAAAACAACTCTCATCCAAGTAATCCAATTCAAGTACCTCCTCAAATCCATATCTAAGATGCAACTAAGAGTGCAACTACCTTGTATTTTACAATATAAAAGAATGAAAAATGTAATAAAAGTCATCTAAAACTCTTAGTCTCTGCAGAAAGTATAAAAGACAAGCCTAGCAAGACACCGAGACAAAAAGGAGTAATGCACTAATGGAAAAACAAAAAGGATAAATGACTCAAACTACTTTCAAAGAAAAATCAATGAAAAAGCGGTCTCTGGTCACAAAAGAAGCATCCAATAGACAACATCAGACTGAAGGAAGACCCAACCACACTCACAACCCACCCAGTAAATTCCCACAACATCAAACTCACCAAAAGGGAGGATGTACGCGACTGTTTAAAGAACAGCAACGTATATACATGACTTTTGGCCAAAAACCTGCGTGTATATGCGGATTTTGGCCAAAAACCTGCTTTTATATGTGACTTTTGGCCAAAAATCTGTGTATGTACGTGACTTTTGGCCAAAAATCTGTGTATGTACGTGACTTTTGGCCAAAAACCTGCATATACAGAGAAGGTAGTGGTAAAAAGCAGGCTAAGGGTCAAACCAATAAAAGGGAGTGTCAATGGATGAACATACTATAAATTGCAACACAGAAACAAGGAGAAACAAAGAGCAAGTAAATAATATCAAGCCCATTGTGCCCACAAACCCCCAAATAAAAACAAGGAACATCCCCAGTAGAGTTGTCAATTCTGTTATGGAGAGAAATTCCTATGGCTTGGGGTACCACAACAGACAGATTGACTCCAGAAATCAATCCTTTCCAATATGCAATAGAAATTAAATGTCTAACACTAAAGGATCAAACCTCATACCTTATTCCAGACGGTTGAAGTAGATCCCCATTGAGCTTTCCAAATTTAGCTTGAATTGATAAATTACTTCCTCAACAACAAGTAAACAATATAAGCATACTATATATCATGGTGTTAAATCTATTCTAGCATATATAATCAACAATGTATAAGCATTTGAAATCATCCCATGGATAAAATATTCATTCAAACACACATTATTGGACAGGAAAAGATATTTCTATTAATATAAATCAGAGATTACAATAGATACAACCTCTGTCAGCATGTCTGCGAATCAGAGAAACTGAATCCCCCACTTGGGCCTCCACCACCTCAATCCTCCATCTCTCAATAGCAAGCTCACAAGCAAAAGGAAAGCTTGGGAAGAACACAAAAGTGCTCCAAGGGACAAAGGGATGCAGACTCAAGCATAAGTTCTGGCAATAATGGACTATAGTTTCTTTGCTCTCAACTCTCTCATATGCCTTCAATGTACCATAGAGTTCCTTATATAGCTTTTCAAAGGGGTAATGAAAGGTCGAATCCGAGCAATCTCAAGGCATATGGAAGGCCAAGAGTCAAGTGAATCAGATCCATGTCAAGTAAAACTCCAAATAGATTTGGATTTTGTACACATCCCGATGTACACGGTTTTAGTGGTCAAACCCGCATATATACGTGATTAGGGGTTTAAAAGTCGCATTAATGAATTTACACATGTTTATAGGGATGGTCTAGGAAACATCAAAGGACAAAAAATGGTCCAAGGGGTCTAAGGAGTCTGCAGAGGGACAGGGGAAGGCCATACAAGTGTGATTCACCTGGAGTGGTAAAATCAACTATAACATTGAGTCCTCTCATGCACATGATTGCCTCAATGATGTTTTTCCATTGGATGAAGCCATTATTGAGGCCATGTCTAGAGTTGAGCCACCTTGGGAAGAATTACATCATCGATCATATTTTCTTCCAGAGCTTGACCGTATGGAGTGTGATGACTTTAGGGAGATTCTTAGCGAGAAGATTGGTAGTCCCGTGGTTTCGTTGAGCTCTCCTGGTCAGATGGCCGATGAAACCATGGCGAATTTATCACCTACTGTTCCTATCAATATTTCTCACGATCCTGGAAAAGTTGAGAACATCTACATTGGGGTGAGTTGTTCCCCTAATGAGATCAAGGAGTATACCGAGCTATTTAAAGAGTTTCATGACATATTTGGTTGGTCATATGAGAAAATTCCAGGTATTGACCCTCGTATTGTCAAACATGATATTAAGACCTATTCGGATGTGAAGCCAGTTCGACAACGTTTGTGTGTGGTGAATCCTAGAAAAGAACCCGCCATTAAGGTAGAGATAGAGAAACTGTTAAATGCCAGTTTTATCTATCCTGTTCCCTTGACAGAGTGGGTTTCAAATCCTATTCTAGTTGATAAGAAGTAGGGAGTGATTCGTATATGCACTAATTTCCATGATTTAAATAGTGCTTTTCCTAAGGATAATTTTCCCACACCATTTATTGATCAGATTTTGAATGAGTGTGTGGGAAGCGAGGTATTCTCCTTCATGGATGGTTTTTCCGGATATAATCACATTCAGA
Organism: Pseudotsuga menziesii; assembly: GCA_001517045.1. NCBI lineage: Eukaryota > Viridiplantae > Streptophyta > Pinopsida > Pinales > Pinaceae > Pseudotsuga > Pseudotsuga menziesii. The sequence goes on from LPNX010121751.1 coordinate 876,142, forward strand.
TCAAACCCGAGGATCAACATAAGACTACATTTATTTGTCCTTGGGGTAATTTTGCATATCAGAAGATTCCTTTCAGCCTTAAAAACACCGAAGCTACATTTCAGCGGGCTATGACATTAATTTTTCATGATCTCAAAACGATTATCGGAGTGTATTTTGATGACCTCGCTGCTCATTCTCATTTGAGACTGCATCATCCATACCGTTTGAGATTAGTATTCAAAAGATGCTGTCATTACCAGGTTCATTTTAATCCTCATAAGTGCATCTTTTGCATGACTGTTGGTCACTTGCTAGGGTTCATCGTATCCAGGGAGGGTATAAGAGTTGATCCCTTAAAGGTTGAGGCAATACTTCAATTGTCTACCCCACGTAATATTAGACATCTTTAGTGTTTGCAAGGCATGGAAAATTTCTTGTGGAGATTAGTAGTTAATTTTTCCAACTTGACTAAAGGATTTATGCGTCTTTTAAAGAAGGACACCCATTTTTGCTGGGATGAGCGAGCCCAGGAGTCCTTTGATGCTCTTAAGCAATCCTTAGCATCGGCCCCCATGCTTAGTCCACCTGACTATAGCCATGATTTCTTGATTTATGTGGTCGCGTCCATGGATACGGTTGGTATGGTTTTGGTTCAGGAGAACGAGGAGCTCCACGAGCATGTCATATATTATTTGAGTTGAAACCTTATTGATGCAGAAATCCATTATTCCCGTGTGGAGAAACTTGCCTTGGCCACCATTAATGTGATTCATAGATTGAGACATTACATTCTCCTTTGCTAAACCTTGGTTATAGCTCATATCAATATGTTTTAGTTCATCCTCACTAGAAGGATGATTGGGGGAAAATATAATAAATGGATTGTTATTTTGCAAGAGTTCAACCTCGAATTCGTTTTGGTGAAATCAAAGAAATTGTTAATATTTGCGGAGCTCATTTATGATTTTCCAAGTTTGGAGGAGGGAGAGGTTTATGAGGATACCTTTGTCGATCAGCATATTTTCCTTATGTCAACTTTGGACCTATGGTATGGGCATATCATTGTATATTTGCAAATGTTGAAGGTCCCTACTCACATTTCACGGGATGAGCGACGACAATTACGTCATCTAGCTAAGAACTACCTTATAGTGGATAACACTTTGTACCGCCATGGGGTAGATTCCATTTTACGTCGTTATTTAACCCTTGATGAGGCTGAGGTTGTGCTAAATGATTTCCATGGAGGGGTGTGTGGTGGTCATTTATCTAGGCTTTCTACAGCCCAAAAAATATTGAGAGTGGGATATTTTTGGCCGTCGATCTTCAAAGATTGTGTTAATGTGGTCAAGAAGTGCCACCCTTGCCAGGTGTTTGCACGTAATATGCGCTTACATCCAGTACTGTTACATCCTATTATCACCATCGGTCCCTTCACCAAGTGGGGGCTTGATTTTTTGGATTGCAACCTAGCTTCAGCTGGGGGGCATCATCACATTATAGTGGCTGTCAATTATTTCACGAAATGGGAAGAGGATATGCCCACGTTTAAATCCGACAGTGAGACAGTTGCGCATTTCATTTTCAACCAAATTATTACTGAGTTCGGCATTCCAAAAGAGCTTGTCACTGACCATGGTAGGAACTTTCAGAATAAAATGATGGAAGAGTTGGCTTCAAAGTTAGGGTATAAGCAGGATCACTCATCTTCTTATTACCCTTAGGCAAATGGATAGGTTGAAGTAGTGAATAAATCACTTAAGTCCATTCTCTAATGAACCATTCCACAAAGCAACATGAATTGGTATATCATGTTATATCCTGCTTTGTGGGCCTATAGAACCATGGTTAAGACTGCCACCAGTTTCTCTCCATATCAGCTTGTGCATGGGGTGGATTCTGTCTTGTTGGTTTAATGTGAAATCCCTTCGTTGAAGTTAGCTATAGAGTTTTTACCAGACACTTTCGCATTGTAATAACATTTGGTCCACTTAGAGTAGCTTGATGAGCAGTGCTGAGATGCCTTAGTGGCTCTAGAAGTAAATAAGCATCGCATTAAGGTCCAATATGATAATTATGTTCGTCCGAGGAAGTTTAGTGAAGGTGATTTGGTCCTTTTGTGGGATCAAGATAAAGAACACTTGGGGGTAAGGAAGTTTAATCCCATGTGGCATGGTCCATACATGGTCAAACGTGTGTTAGGGAAGGGTTCCTATCATCTAGTGGATTATGAAGGGACATCCTTGGTAGAGCCTAGAAATGGGATCTATCTTAAAAAATACTATGCATGGTATTCAGCCAAGGCTGATTGTTGTATATTATTGTACATTTTTTGAGTTGCATAGTTAGGTTTTCTTCTAGTGATCGGGTTTGTTAATTAGCTTCCATTTCTTATGGCAGATGTTGATGGAGTCTTCCATTTACATAGGATTCACCGATGGTGCTAGCCGTCACACTCAAAACTCAACTTCGGCTGCTTGGGTGATTTATACTCCTATGGCTCAAGTGTTGACTTCAGGAGGCGTATGTTTATGGCCTTCTTCGAACAATGTTGTTGAATATAGTGTTGTTATTGATTTATTGTGTGATTCCATTTCACATGGTGTTCTCTCTTTTGAGGTACGTCTTGATATGCAGTTAGTGGTTTCACAGCTTAATGGCTCGTATCGTATTAGGGATCCGATATTATAATGAAGATTCTTACATGTGAGATTGCTTGAATGGAAATTTGAGAATATAACATACATTCATGTTTCAAGAATTTTTAATCAAGTTGCTGACTCATATGCTAACTATGTGTTAGATTTCCATTTGTTTCATAGACCATAAGCATATCAAAAACAAACATTTTTGCACACATGTAAATAAATAAAATAGATCATCATAAAAAATGTGACATCATTATACAGAAGTGTCATAATACAAAATTGGGGTTTCTGATCCACCAAAATATAATACACGGTCATACAAAAAGAAGTACTCTCGGGTCTCTAATCCTGAGGAGGAGGAGGGGGGTTTTGATCATGGTAACACACCACAGCTCTAGCTAGTCGTCGAAATAATTGAACCCATGCCCATGGTACACCAACCACCTGGTGTTGCATGGCCTCAGGAAAGTCCTCAACTCATGCCATGGGTGTTAACACTCAAAATGTACCCAGGTTGCAAAAGGTAAATCCCGTAGGTAACAGCAAAAAACCACTTCAGAAAGAAACTAGCTTTCCTTTCCAGAGAGGGATCTCTCAAATATAAATTTAACAAGGCCAGATATAATGATCAACACTTTAACATTATGCATATGTTTGAAATAATACACATAACCATTGGGAAATGGAGTCAAAATAGATAAAGATAGCACAAAGGTCTCATACATGAGATTTCATCAAAGGCAAGATAACCATTTAGTTACAGTCATTCATTGATTTCAGGTGGATAAGGAAGAAGCATGAACAATACATCATTATAGAGCATCATAAGATGAATTCCATATTAACTTTAGTAGAAACATTTATGAAATATCTGAAACAATAGTTAGAGCACAACAAGCATGAATTCTGAACTATTCAACACTACGCTTCAGATATGAGGAAAACAAAATGAAATGTAAGCACTGGAAAAACAATCACATAGGAAAGAAAAACACAGACTGTAACACAGATGGCACAGGAATCTCTGATAATCCACATGCATTCAACTTTGTTATTTCAAAAATTATATGTCCTCAAAAACATTGGTCCAACATATGGGTTCCAACCCCCAATACATCAAGTAAATGCAAATATATACATAAATGATTTCTTCTCCAAGAAGATTACTGAATAATCTATTAATCAAAGTATTTGTAACCATATCCCTAACAACTAGGAATAAACTACATGCTTCGATTCTGATAATAGATCGTTTAATTAAATTCAACTTGGTGACAGCAAGGCTTGAATAAACAACTCCATAGTGCACAACACCTGTCTTTTAAGGATGAAGAATATACTTTGTCTTCCCAAATCTTTCCATGGTCCTCCATTTTTTCTACACTTGGCGTGTCATACTTGATCATTTCTCTGATAGACACCTCCAAATCCACATAGGCCTCATAAGATACAGCGGGCAATCCTCCTCTCACAATCAGAAATTTTTGCAATATTTCAAAGTCTTCTGTTAATTTGTCCACGATGGTTTTCCCCGTGAGTCCTTTTACCAAGTCATCAAACTTGGAATGGTCCATACGTTTTTGTACTAGTAGGCTATGATAATGTTCCTAAAAAAATATTCTTCCTTCTTCATCCCAGAAAGAGGGAAGGCCATCTTCAAACAATTCTCTAAAGGCCTGCCTGAAATCATTAACCCGTGAAGACATCTCATTCGCCTTATCTTGTACCTCTTTCATAAGCTGATGTTTGTTAATGATTTTTTTTTACCATAGTGCGATAGTCACTCTATCTTTAATCCCTATATCTTGCAATTTTTGATAAGTTAAGGAATTCAAGAAATTCAATGCATTCTGAGCTGTATTTAGGGGCTTCTTCTCCATGGTTTCATTTGCTCATTTTAATCTCTGATTGGCTAAATTAACCAATGCACTCTGGTCATCAATGAAATTTAGATAATGCCTGAACTTAGTGACCTCTATAGATAATGTATCCTAGATTATATTCTTAGCTCCTTGTAGAGGGGTCTTTCCTGTATTCCTTTCTTTTAATTCATTAAACTTTTTTTGCAACGGACTTTTGTCATGTAATATTATATTCTTACTTTCAACCATTTTAATCAGTTCGGATTTTATCCTCTTGTTTTCTTCTTTCAATTCCTTGATTTCTACATCTTTTAAGCTCACTTGTGACATTGGCACTAGCAAATCATCAGCAAAAAAAATCACTTAAAGGCTTCTCAATATTTACAATAGACAAATCCGTATCAATATGAGTCTAGCTCATCAACTCTTCCATAATTTCTTTCTCGTCATTTTGATCTTTCTTTAACTATGAAATTTGAGTCATCAACTCAGATCTCTATGTTTACCATTTATTCTTTTTCTCTTTCAGCTTCACTGTTTTGCCTTTATACTCCATCATTTCTTGATAAGCTTTGTCTTTCTCTTCTTGTAATGCCGACAAATCTGAGGACTGAGCATGTTCAGAATTTAGAATTTTCAACTTCTTTTTTAATACCTAAATGGTATTATCTTTCTCCTCCAAAAGTTTTCTGGTGGCTTGTGTGCTTCCTGGTTCACCTCCCGAGCTTATAACATCTGCCTGCAACTTCTTTATTTGGATTGAATTTGCTTTGTTCTCTATTTTTTCATGTTTCAACTGGACCTCCAACTTATCTACTAGAACTTGTAATTTGTTGATTTTCATCATGACATGTAACAAATCTAAATAAATAATATCCCCTTTCTGTTTGTGGAGTTGTATCTTGTCAGGTACACTGATTTTATCCAATCTTACCTCCATCTTAGCCACTTTTTTGTCACTTACCATAGCTAATTTTAAGGTGTTCCTCTCTACATCCTGAGTGGAAATCAGTGACGCCGTTTGGTTGACTAGACGTCTTACTCGCGGAAGTAGATTTTTAGTCTCCTCTAAGGATTGCATGTGTTTTTCCACATAACTTGTCATAAACTACGCTTTGGATCTAAAAATTGAACTAGGCTCTGCGCTATTTTCACTACCAAAAGAAAACTGATTCATTTGCATTGACTTCTTAGGAATCAAAACTATGTTCTTCAACTCCTCTGAAATTATTTCACTTGAACTTTGATCATCCTGAGAAAATATTTTAGTCTTTTTACTCGAACTATTTTCATCTATCTCTATATTTTCAATTTCAGAAAGACTTCTTTTAATCAAAACACTAGGATTTTCTGGCGCTTGAACTACTGTAATCAATCCACTGCTCTTACCTTCATTACTTCCTGGACTTTCTACAAAACAAGACAAATTGGCTATTTCCTCCAATCCTTCAACAACTTGATGATCGAATGGTTTGTTCTTATTTGCTTGTTTCCTTTGAGAAATTATGTGATATGGATAATAATTGACCTTCTGTTCTTTCTGGAAATCCATATTCTCCAATCATTTTTCCACAATGATCAAGGAAATTTTGTTTTTAAAGATAAATGGACCAACTTTAAGGGGAAATTTGATATTATAGGACTTTTTAAATGCTCTGAAATGTTCCTCCTCTACATATAGTCTTTGTCTCATAAATTCAAGTGCAAAGATTCTAGGGGTAAGAAAAACAGGTAGCCTATATGGCTCTCTGGTGAAACCATATACTCTTAAAACAGTAAAGTCTTTATATAAAAACCAATCCCCAATTCTATCTTCCGGGGACAATTGCATCATAACCTTCATTTCTTCAAGTACTCTGGGCAATACCTCATCAAACAGCAACTTGTACATCTTTGACATAATGGAATTCACGAACTTGAACATATTGATTTGCTTCGGAAGATCCGAAGAGAAAATAGTAGATAAGAATTGTAACTCTGTTACATTTGAACATAGCAACATGTTCAACAAGTATGATTGGTATTTGAAAAATCTGACTTTTGGGAACTCAACTAACTGGATATGAATGGCTTCTGTTAAATACTCATCCAAACTGAAGTAATGGACTAAATGGGACTCGGACTCATGACTGACTAAACTCATTTTCAATAAAAAACCCAAGACAACTTCATTGACATGAATGTCATCCTCTAGACCTAAAAATTTGGCAGACCAAAGACACAACCAATTGCACTTATTCTTTGAAAATGCGAATACTATACGGCAGGAAAAGACCCTCTAACGACTGAACCTCATTAAGAATACTGGACAAAAATTCACATTGAACCTCAGTTTTACAACCTTTGTATACTTCAACTAATACAGACTCATTTACAGATTCACCACTGTCAGGGAAACTATTAGGTAAATTAAGAAATCCACGAATAGTTTTTGCATCAATCTTACATAATATCTTGGATGTGGAATGACTCATAATGACTCTCTCAGAGGGTGAATAATTACTTGCACACCATTCAGCAAATTCAGCAAATGGTAAAGTCTATTCAATGGCGAAGTAATATAGAAAAGACTTGCAGACATTCAAAATGTCATTCCCCTGTAAACTATATATCCACAATATTTCTTTAGAAACTGATACATTTTCGACTGATAGAACTGGGTCATACACATTTATGTCCCTATAAACCATGAATTCCTCCCTTTCATCCAAAATTCGGTTAAGAACTTCTAACCCTTGCTCTCTCTCCATAACAGATAATGGCGGTAATTCTCTAAACAGAGGTCAAGTATTCGAAGCTTACCTGTGACTATAACTGTATACACATAAGTTTGACTGCGAAAGGATGGCGGGCTATCTCCTTCACTCATCCCCAACATGCAAAATAAAATGATTTTTTAAAAATAAGTCAACCTCACCCTTATATAATGGTTTATTTCGGAGGCTCCACTAAGTGGTTTTACTTTAACCACTTTCCTTCATGGAATGCACTGTGAACTACCATGTGTATCATGGTTTTTTTTCCTCTACCGCTTTTCCATTTCAATCACCATGCAACTTCATCCTCCGGAACCGCTAACAACCGTTGATGGATCTTCGCTTTCTGTTTAAGCCGTTAGATTTAAACTACATGTACACATTCTGCTGGGCCTTTTATTTTTAAAAAATGTGCATCTTTATAAAGCAGATTCTTTTCCAATCGTAGATTTCACCCGCCTGGTTTCACAACCGTCGATCCTCGTGTTTCGTTAACCACATCCACCTTTCTTTATCTCACATGTATCTCCATAGAGCAGATCTATTCCAAACCATAGATTTTAACCTATTTTATTCTACACCGTCAGATTACGAACCAATTTAGCCTTTATACACCATAATATAATAGATTCACATTATTAATCTTTGCCAAAGTTCATGTAACCTTTATTTTTTCTCCACCATGTTTTTTTTACAACTGTTCAAAATAGAGGTGCTAACAATGGGTACCCTGTGTGTCAAGCATACAAAATTTGTGTGGATGTTTTGGAGCATCCGCACCCATAATATCGTCTCCCCTTCCCCTCTGTATATGATGAGGGAAACCATCCAGTCACCATGGTCCAACATCTGCATACACATGACAGATTGTCACTATGTGTCGTCACACCAAAACATGTCTTTTAAGTCAATATATCAAAATACACAAACAAAAAAATTTAATAATTCAGAAAACTTAAAAAGTGGGTTTGGGATTCATTACCTATGTTGCCATATGCCACTCCTGGTGGTAGGGGCATGTCCGGATCTCCATGGAATTCTATCCTGGCATAGCGATAGTCATCGATGCCAATGATCTACCTTCACCACCATGGAAAGAAGCCTGCTGGGTAGGGTTTAGCCACCCTACCTCCACACAGCCAGTGCATAACATTTTCCCAATGTTGTTGGGCCGGATCTCGAACTTCGTGTGGAGGAATATCCACCTAGGGCATAGTCTCGGTACATGCTCAAAGAATAACGTGCTTAGTATGCTGCCAAAACTGAAGTTTCTCACCCTGCCCATCTTATAGTCATGGATTTGTTGCTTCATGCTGCTCAACAACGCAGTGCTCCAGTCATACACTATGGGTCTCATACACTCCACCGCATAGAATATCAGTGGCCGAGAGGCTTGGTGGAGTGAAGCTAAGCCGGCTATCCTACCGAGTGCCAATATTATGGCCTTCAGTCCTAATACCTAGATAGAGTTTGTCAGGATTTGACTCCAAACCTTTTTCGTGTTCGGAATGTAGTACACCACAATGTACTCATCAATATTCAATCCACCCCGAGGCCCATGATATCGGAGATTTACCACCTCTCCTCATCAGTATAAACCAGTGATAAAGTATATGTCCTCAATTTCTATACTGAGCGACATCCCGTCAATGTGAAAACTCTCAAAGTCTGGATCCTAGTAATCCACTAGCATCTGGAGGAGTCTTAGTTTGGCCCTCAGGCTACCAAGACACCAAAACTTATACAAACCACATGCATGCAATGCTTTTTGGGCCATTAAGTCACCTTGCACGGCCTCTTCTACATCACCATGTTCCCTCTCCCTCCATTCTAAAACCATCTTGCAAAAAAAACAAGAGCTTTGGTCATTTCTTACCCTTGAAAACCTCATTCGCTGCCTCATACACGACTTTTTCCAAAAAAGCCGCATATGTACACGAGTTTGGGCATTTTTTCTGCGTATGGCTAGCCCTATACGTGGAAAAAACCCCGATACCCATGTGGGCCGAAACACACAATTTAAGATGGCCTAGAAAATTAAATGGACTATGAAAACTTAAAAAAATTGCATGAAATAGGAAGAGGAGGACATGAGGAGTTACGAGGATCAAACGGTGTTGAATTTCGCCAGACGATGCTCCCAAAATTTGAGTTGGAAGTTTTGAGCTCAAATGGGTAAAAATTTCAAATGATATGGAATTTTTAAATTTTTTACTATTTATAGAAATGTTTTGAAATTTTTTACCCAGTTTCTATAGTTTTGACTGTTTTTTACCATTTTGAACTAATTTGATGATGTAGGAGTCCGTTTTGAGCGTGGTTTGACTGTGGTTTTGACCCGTTCATGCCAATTTCATGTATTATGTCTAAACTGGCATATAGGTTAGGTTTCACATCTGTTTGCACTTTGCATGACCTGATGATTGTTTCATTATAACCTTAGGTATGAACCCATTCTATCTTGTCACGAAACCTTCTTGTTGCTTTCAGAAGTGACATGATGTGAATGGTAGAGTTTGACCATACATGGGTACTCTAGTTAGCTCCTATTTTGCATTTGGTGCCCATGCCGACATTTTTCTTTTAGGTTGTGGGAGTCCTTTGTATAGTATCACCATGACTTTGTGCAAGAGCCTCATACTCCTCTTGATCTTTTTGTTGGCCTTTTCCCCAGGACTCCCTTATGTCAAGTTGTAATTGCATTATCATGAGTTTTTCCTACCTTTTTGAGCCTTATGTCAGCTTCCCTGACTTTGGTTATCAGCCATATAGCCCGAGCTTGTCTCATGTATAGCCACGCAGAGTCATTTTATATATCTTTTGCAGCTTGATTCCCTAGTTTTACTGGGAGGGGACTTTCCCCCAAGTGTCGTTATCCTACACATGTGTCCTTGCATTAAGCATAGGTATGTTCCACTGCTTGGAACTAGTTTGTTTTCCCCTTAACACTCATCTCCTCCTAGTCTGTAACTATAAAGAACTTTTATTCTTTTTCAAGATTTTCAAAATATTTTAAAAAGCCCAAAAAAAAAATCAAAAAACCAAAAATCCAGGTAGGAAAAGATGTTATCTTTGGCAGCAGTCGAGTTGTGTCACCTTTGAATAGAGAACTATATATCACATCCATTTGTTGGGTTAATAGTTTGACTTAAGGAGCTGTACTCGTTTCTCTGAGTTTATCTCCACTGACTAGTTAAGCTTTCAGTCCCTATGGAGCCTTTGTCGATGCCTCCTGTGTCATAGAGATGTCCTAGTTTTTGGATATCAAGTCTATGCTACCTACATTCAGTCACCATTCACCTTTATGCTCTTTTTCAAAGGAAGTTGAATTCTGAGTTTGCCATTCCTCAATTTTCTTGACTTTGCATGTCGGCCATTCCCAGTACTGGTACTAGTTTGTGCACATTATGATCGAGTCCTTCCACATTATACAGCTTTGCTTAGTACCTCATGTTGGATGATGGGGGATGCCTTAATTCCCTCCTTCCAGTGGATTTCATCCCATTGACTTTAGATCATTTATTCTAGGATAGGAGTCTAGAGTCATTTTGAGTGACTTGAGACTTGCAGTCATCAGTGGTAGGTTCTCTCGCCATTGACAGTTTTGGGAATACATCAATGTCCCATGATTGATGGATTCTTTCAAGTGTTTGACCTAAACACATTTATTCACACTTGGTAGATTGCACTCTAGTACCTTGATTCCCATTTTCATTATCGGTGGGTGATCTCGCATCTATTAACGGTATACATCAATGACCGGTAATCAGACGATGGACTACTATGTTCAACCTCGACACCTTTATTCATGTATTAGGACATGTACTCATAGCAGTTTGTGTAGAAGACTTTCTAGATTGGTGGCATTCCAGATATGCTACCTCCTTGATCGTGCCAGTGTTCATGAGATTTTATCTCTCGTGACTTGATTCCAGTGTATGTCAGATATCTTCAGCCATTATGGAGATCTTTATCCATTGTATATCTGTATCTTTCATGGATATCATTATCCTTTGCATATCTTCATCATGGAGATTCTGATCTATCTATATTGTACGTGGTGATGACCACACATGTCATATTTTGTATCATGCTTATTCATGGCCATTGTACTCTTATGTATCCGGGACTAATGTATGTACTTGCAGTCATATGCAGAGATATTTGTACTGTATTGTTGGATGGTTGGTTCTTCCACCTGGTTCTTCACCACTCCACTTCTGGGATGGACTTATAATGTATTTCAGCCATCGTGTGACCCCTCTAACCTCACACATTAGGGGCATATGTTACAGCTGATTTTACCACACATGGTAGATCACACATTTATGGCCTTCCATGTCCCTCTACAGAATCTTTGGACCCCATGGACTATTTTTGTACCTTTGATGTTTCCAAGATCATCCCTAAAAATACCTGTTATTTTCCATTCATTACTTTTAAACCCATTCTCGTGTATATACTGGGATATGATCCTTAAACCCACGTACATCGTGATGTGTGCAAAAGGCCAAATATTTTTGGAGTTTTCCTTGATATGGATCTGAGTCACTTGCCTCTTGGCCTTCCATATTCCTTGAGATTGCTCATATTTGATCTTCCATTACCCCATTGAAGCACTATATAAGGAACCCTTTGGATACATTGAAAGGGGAGCAATTGAAGAGCAATAAAACTATAGTCCATTATTGTCGTAGCTTATACTTGAGTCTGCATCCCTTTGTCCCTTGGAGCACTTTGTGTTCTTCCCAAAATTTCCTTTGCTTATGAGCTTGCTATCAAGAGATGGACAATTGAGGTGGTGGAGGACCACATGTAGGACTTAGTTTCTCCGGTTCATAGACGTGCCGATAGAGGTTGTCATTCTTGTAATCTCTGATTTATATTAATAGAAATATATTTTCCTATCCAATGATGTGCATTTAAATGAATATTGAATCCATGGATGCTTTTAATTTCTTATACATTATTGATTATATATGCTAGAGTAGGTCTAACACAATTATATAGCATGCTTGTCTTGTTTGCTGATTGTTGAGAGAGCAATGTTGATGTATTTGTAACTTCAGAATGTATTCATCTATGTATCTTATGTATTGTAACCCGATGTTTATTCTGGGATGTATCCATTATGTAATTGATTCATGTTGTCATGCCCCTATGTTCCGATTAGGAGAATCAATAATGTAAACAAGTCATGTTAAGTCATAGTGGGTAACCCTCTGATTGTCTAAGGGTTAAAGTCCCTGCAGTTCCGAGGCACTAGGGTTATTAGACTCTCCTGGTAGAGGTCAGACCTAGTAGGGTTTTAGTCATGTTGGATTAGGATAAATAGAGAGCTGGGGTCTTTATTTAGAACACATCACTCACACACTCAAGTGTAGCGCATAGATGAGGAAGGAGAAGACACTGGGGCTAGACAAGAAGAAGATTATTACTGTCGGGAGTGCATCTTACTGTTTTGGGGTTTTACATCTTGTGTTGATTCTATATTTGAGGAAGTTGCAGGGTTTTCTCCATTTATGGTTTCCCCGATGAAAAACATTGTGTTCGTTGTCTCTTGTGTTTGATTGTTGTACTTGTTGTTCTCTTAGTAAATATCCTAACATAATGCTAGTTTGAATGTTAAAAAACTAACATGTTATCAGAGTTAACCTGAGAAGAAGACAATGTGCAGCTGCGGGAACTAGGGCTTCCTAGTTTGTGGATATTCCTCCACATATTTTCAGCAAAATTAAGGTGGAATAACTCTCCTCCTTAGGGAACATCTTTTTGTCAAAGCAGAATCCAATTCTGAGGTTTTTCAGTTTTGGACTTGTCACTGCTGTCGAAAATTAGGGCTTTTCACAGAAGAGGAATTTTTCAGTGAGCCTAGGCTTGGATTGATATCCTATCCAAAAGCAAAGTTAGGGACAAATTTCAAGGCATTTGGGTGGATAGAACTCCGGAAAAGAAAAACCCCAATTTGCTCCTGAACCAACTCTGCAGGATTTCAGCTCAAGTTTCAGATCTGACATCTTGAACCTGGTAAGATCTAAAATATTTTGCATCTCCATTTGAGGTTGTCAGTTAAGATGTCTCATCATACCAAGCTTGATGAAAAGCTTTAGGGAGCTGATAACTTCCGAACCTGGAAGTATAGGATCTCCCTGGTCCTGGAAGAAAATGAGTTAGACTCCTACATCCATGAGGAGGTTCCAGTTCCAGAGGGAGATGAGGCAAAATCCTTACATAAGAAGAAGATGGTTATGGAAAAAAGGATCATTATTGATTCTATCAAGGATCACCTTATCCCACAGGTGTCCTCTCTCAAGACATCTAAATCTATGTTTGATGTCCTAACCAAATTGTTTGAAGGGAAGAATATAAACTGGAAGATGACCCTGAGAAACCAACTGAAGAATGTGAAGATTCAGAATGCAGAAACAATCCAGTCTTACTTCACAAGAGTTTCTCAAATCAAAGAGAAACTAGAAGCAGTTGATGAAGAAGTGGAAAATGCAGAGATTGTAATGACTACCTTGAATGGCCTTCCTAGGTCATGGGATTCTTTCATCCAAGGAATCTGTGCTAGAAAGAAGTTAGTCAAGTTCAGCAGACTATGGGAAGAGTTCTCCCAAGAAGAAGCTCAGATAGCAGCTCAAGAAGAGAATATGGGAAGTGAAGACCAATCTCTCATATTACACTCCAAGTCAAACAAAAGAAGACCTCGTAGCTCTAGAGGTAAGCACTCTCACAAAGATAACACTAGAAAAGATGTATCTAGGATCATATGCTATACATGTGATGAAGCAAGACACTATGCAAGGAATTGTCCTAACAAACAGAAGATAATGAAGAAGAGCAACAAAAGAAGACATCATGCTCATGCTGTAGAGGATGATGAACCATCGAGGAAGAGATCCAGATATGAAAGTGAAGATTCTTCAAGCGAGGATGGATATGTTTTGATATCCGCTCTCATAGGTAGCATTACTCATGGAAGTGATGATTGGATTATAGACAATGGGGCTTCCAAACATATGACTGGATTCAATGAATCCTTTGTGAGACTGTCAGAACATGAATCACCTCACAAGTTAAATCTAGGAGATGACTACCAATATCCAATAAAAGGTAGTGGGGAATCTTCCTATAAATTAGACTCTGTAAAATCTCTAACAATGAAAGAAGTATTGTTTGTGCCAGGACTCAAGAAGAACCTTCTCTCCATATCAGCATTAGATGCAAAAGGAATGTGGGTTGCATTCATAGATGGTCAAGTCATCATGTGGCCAAAAGGAAAGACTATCGATGATGCGATAGTGATTGGAGAACAAGAAGGAGGATTCTACAAATTAAAGGGCCATCCAAAACAAGCCTTGGTCCACGACAAAGTAGAGCCAAGTGAACTTTGGCATAGAAGGCTTGCACATGTGCATTACAGATCACTACATATTGCAAGCAAAGTTATCGAAGGTCTTCCAGAAATCCAAGCAAAACATGATGGGGTCTGCAAAGGATGTGCAAAAGGAAAGAATACAAAGAAGACATTTCCAAGTAGCGAAAGAAAAGAAAAAGGAATCTTGGAAATCATCCACTCCGATGTATGCGGTCCTACGTCATAAAACTCTCTAAGTGGGTATGCATATTATGTATCTTTTATTGATGACTTTTCTAGGAAGACATGGGTTTACTTCATGAAGAACAAAGACGAAGTATTCAGTAAGTTCAAGGAATTCAAATCCTTGATCAAGAACCATACTGAAAAGAAGATCAAGACCATTCGATCAAATAATGGCAGAGAATTCACTTCAAATGAATTCAAAGATCTATGCAAAGAATTAGGGATTAAGAGGGAGTTGTCCATTTTTTATAATCCACAACAGAATGGGTTTGCGGAATGGAAGAATAGAACTATCATGGAAGCTGCAAAGGCAATGCTTCATGATCAAGACCTTCCTATGCATCTTTGGGCAGAAGCTGCCAGAACAGCGGTGTATGTACAAAACCATACTCCACATAGAGTACTCGAGAACAAGACTCTGAAGAAGTCTTCTCCGGTAAGAAACGAGAAGTCAGCCATCTCAGAATATTTAGTTGTCATGTGTACATACACATTCCAAAAGAGAAGAGGACTAAATTAGATCCTTCAGGAAAGAAGGGTATATTTGTGGGATACTCTAAAAGCTCGAAGGCTTACATAATATATTTCCCAGGATACAAGAAGATTGACATCAGCAGGGATGTGACATTTGATGAAGATACAGCTTACAACAAATCCAGAAAGAGACATGTTGAAGAACCTGAAGAAGCAGAAGCACCCATAATTCATGATACAGCCATGAATGAAGAAACGCGAGAAGAAGATCAAGAATTTGAAGAACCACAAAGACCTGTAGATCCACCTCTGGAGAAGAATCCTCATAAGAGGAAACTACTTGGGTACGAGAACTTATCCAAGGTGTAGAAAGATATGGGGCTCCAGAAGAGAATTATAGAGAAAGAAAGAGGACCAGATCCTGTTCTGGGTATGTAGCTTTACTATGTGATTCATTGATAAAGAACCTTCCAGTTATGAAGAAGTGGCAAAACAGAAAGAATGGAAGGATGCTATGATCAAATACTTGTACCAATCAATCATGAAGAATGATGTTTGGGATGTTGTATCAAGACTAGATGGGAAGTCAGTTGTAACTTCCAAATGGATCTACAAGATCAAACATGCTATAGACAGTAGCATTGAAAAATATAAGGCAAGATTTGTAGCTCAGGGTTTCTCTCAAAAAGAGGGAATAGACTATGAAGAAACCTTTGCAACTGTAGCCATATACACTTCCATCATATCAGTACTTGCTTTGGCTGCAGTGATGAAATGGAAGATACACCAGATGGATGTCAAGACTGCTTTCTTAAATGGTGTAGTCAAAGAGGAAGTGTATGTAGAACAGCCTCTCAACTTTGAGACACATGACAGGGAGTCTCATGTATGCATATTGAAGAAAGCCCTGTGCGGTTTGAAACAGGCACCCAAGACATGGTACAGTAGAATTGATAGCTTTCTATCTAGTTTGGGCTTTACCAAGAGTAAAGCAGATTCCAACCTTTACTACAAGGTTGAAGATGGCAACCCAGTGATGCTTCTACTATATGTAGATGATCTGTTTGTGATAGGTATGGATGGGATGATTACTGATATGAAGAGAAAGCTTGCTGCCGAGTTCGAGATGAAGGACTTGGGTATGATGCATTATTTTCTAGGTATGGAAGTGTGGCAGAGTGCAGATGGAATATTCCTTAAACAAGGGAAGTATGCAGTAGATATCCTAAAGAGGTTTGGGATGATGGACTGCAAGACTATGGCCACACATATGGCATCGAACCTAAAGCTCTTGAGTGATGCTTCATCAGAGTCAGTTGATGCTACGATGTATCGTCAGATGATTGGATCATTGATGTACCTGACGAACACGAGACCAGACATTTGCTTTGTTGTGAACACCTTGAGCCAGTTATTGACAGATCCAAAAAATGTTCACTTGATTGCTGCAAAGCATATTCTGAGGTACCTAAGGGGTACAGTTGATTATGGGCTCAAGTACGATGCGAATCAAAAGATTAACCTGGAGGGTTGTGTTGATTCAGATTGGGCAAGCAGTGACATCGATAGGAAAAGCACTTTAGGGTGTTGCTTTAGTATGGGATCAGGTATGATCTCCTATTTTAGCAGGAAGCAATCCTATGTGGCACTAAGTACAACTGAAGCAAAGTATGTCACAGCTTGTTCAGCTAGTTGTGAGGCAGTATGGTAGTGGAAACTACTGTCTGATTTATTTGATCTCTAGATGGATGCTACTTGTATACATTGTGACAACCATAGTTGCATGAAGTTGTCAGAGAATCTAGTTTTCCATGACAAGTCGAAGCACATTGAGATCAAGTATCACTATATCAGGGAGATGGTGCAGAGAGGAGCAATGAAGCTCCAGTATGTTGCGATGGAGGAATAGATGGCTGATGTGTTGATGAAGTCATTAGCCATAGTGAAGTTGGAGTACTTCAAGGAGAAGCTTGGTGTTCTCCAGATCGAGGTTTCCTCTAAGGGAAAGTGATGAATCCCAAAGCCATTCTGACGAGCAGGATAGATGTAAGAGCTGAGCCATTATATCATGGTGAGAGGATTCAGTTCCTTCCATGTCAGATATGAGTACTAAGATCCAAATCCATTCTGACAAGCAGGTCAGATGTAAGGGCTAAGCCATTCTGTCATGGTTAGAGGATTCAGTTCCTTCCATGTCAGATATGAGTGCTAAGATCCAAAGCCATTCTGAAAAGCAGGTCAGATGTAAGGGCTGAGCCATTCTGTCATGGTGAGACGATTCAGTTCCTTCCATGTCAGATATGAGTGCTAGCCATTCTGTCGAGTAGGACAAATGTAAGGGCAACTGCCACTCTCCAGGAGAGTGGAAGCACCTAGTCTATTACCAAGTAGCTCAGTCTAGGATTGTGGTCCATTCTGTCATGGTGAGAGGATTCAGTTCCTTCCATGTTAGATGTGAGTGCAGACCATTCTAGCAAGGGTGTAGGACTTGTTTCCTACTAGGTCAGATATAAGGGCAACTACCATTCTCCAGGAGAATGGAGGCACCTGGTCCATTACCAGGTAGCTCAGTCTGGGACTGGGGGCCATTCTTTCATGGTGAGAGGATTCAGTTCCTTCTAGGATAGATGTGAGTGCAAGCCTTTTTGGCGAGGGTGGAGGACTTGTTTCCTTCTAGGTCAGATACAATTATTGAATCTTTTTCATAGATGTTAGTGATGTGATGTCCTATCATGCTGGTGAATGTGAGTGATGGGCCTTTCCAATGTGATTGTAGGTTACTACATGATTAGATGTGAGTGCTGGGTGTGCCTTTTTGACGAGTAGGTCAAATGTAAGTGCTGGGTGAAGACCTACCTAATGGCTAGGCCTACAACCAGCATGAAAGAAGGCTAGCTCTGTAGAACTTCCTATGATGAGATAGCACATATGATGAGACCAAATGAGATCCAGATCTAGTTATGATGACTCCGAGAGATCCATATTGAGTGATGATCCAGATCTAGATTGAGTGATGATCCAAATCCAGTCTAGTGATGATGATCCAGATCGAGTGATGATACAAATCTAGTGATGTTGATCCAGATTGAGAGATGATCCAAATTCAGTGATGATGTCCCATGATGATCCAGATCAAGAGATGATCTAGATCTAGTGATGATGTTGCAGATGATGAGATCATCTAGTTGATACAGAGAAGAAGACTAGTGCTGAAAATTGTGTCGAAAGAATACCTTCCTAGTTAAGAGGGAGTGTTGATGTATTTGTAACTTCGGAATGTATTCATGTATGTATCTTATGTATTGTAACCCGATGTTTATTCTAGGATGTATCTATTATGTAATTGAGTCATGTTGTCATGCCCCGATGTTCCGATCGGTAGAATCAATAATGTAAATAAGTCATGTCAAGTCATAGTGGGTAACCCTCTGATTGTCTAAGGGTTAAAGTCCATGTAGTTTTGGGGCACTAGGGTTATTAGACTCTCCTAGTAGAGGTCGGCCCTAGTAGGGTTTTAGTCATGTCAGATTAGTATAAATAGAGAGTTGGGGTCTCTATTTAGAACACATCACTCACACACTCAAGTGTAGCACATAGTTGAGGAAGGAGAAGACACTGGGGCTAGACAAGAAGAATATTACTGCTGTCGAGAGTGCATGTTACTGTTTTGGGGTTTTACATCTTGTGCTAATTCTATCTCTGAGGAATTTGTGAGGTTTTCTCCATTTATGGTTTCCCCGGTGAAAAACACTGTGTTCATTATCTCTTGTGTTTGATTGATGTACTTGTTGTTCTCTCAGTAAAGATCCTAACATAATGCTAGCTTGAATGTTGAAAAACTAACAAGCAAATTGTTAACACAAGCGGGATTGGAAAAGATCAACGGGGATCTACATCAACCATCCAGAATAAGATATGTTTCGAGCTCTTTTATTGTTAATGTTTTATTTCTATTGCATATTGGGAAGGGATTGATTTCTATGGTTACTCTATCTGTTGTGGTACCCCAAGCCATAGGAAGTTTTCTCCGTAACAGTTTGGTTGTCTATAGCCTAGTCTATCCCCAGCAATGCGAGATATCGTTTTGTGTCATCAACAATATTAATGACCTAGAATTCTACAAATGTGCGCAACCCTTCAATGTCGATAGGGACCTGACTCAAGCATCCAATGAGTAGGACCTTTGCTTGATTTGCAAGTCGCAGCTAGATAGGGGACCAGTCCAAGTGTTGCTTTCCCATAATTTCCTAGGTTTGTCTTGTTAAAATATTGACATCAGACCCCAGGTCTAAAATGATTTAATCCATGTCATAGTCACCTATCTGCGCGGTCATTCTTAACTCACGGCCAATTTTGAACTTTTTTCTCACTTGATTAACCTTCTTTCAGGTTGTGACTCTATGGGAATCTCTTATATCATTACCTGCAGTTCTGCAAAAGAATCTTTATCTTGTATTAGCGTTAAGCAACTTGACAGTATTAGCGTTAAGTAACTTGATAGAAAGGATATGAGCTTATTAACCTTTTGTGGAGCATTCTTCTAAAATATGCGTTGAAATTGTTCAGGCATCTCCTTGACTCCTTCTGACGTCGATGGTTCTGCTGAATCCACAAACTCGGTTCGTACCTCTAAGAATGCTTCCTTTTGTTTTTGGACATTGAATGATTCCTTATTCTGTGTTGGATGTCATACCTGTGGTTGCATTTGTTCTTGTGCTTTATCCTGATCAACTCTTGTCCCAGCTCCTCCTTGTGTTACGATAGAAACATTCAGATCTCGTGGTTCAGCTGCAATCATTTGAACATTCATGTTGGGATTTGGGTTTGCATTTTGCGTAGGATTAGGTCCTGCGATAGTCCTTGCTTTCCATTTTGTGATCAACTGAGGACGTTGATCCACATTATCGCCCTATCCCTTACAGTATGAGCATGTCTTTGCAGGTTCTAAACAATCTCTGGCGTAGTGACCTGGTTGTCCACACTTGTAGCACGTAACTTGGCCTCTTCCTCTACCAAATCCTCCTCCTCCACCTCTTCCTCTGAAGTTTCCACCACCACTTCCCTACAGGTGTGGTTGCTGCGGTGGGTATTGGTTCTACTGGTAGTGTGGCTAGTAGTAAGTTTGTTGCATGTACCGCTGTTGAGGCACATATTTAGGTTGATACTAATTTTGGTATTGATTGGGTCGAAACTACACAGGCTGATACGATGCTTGCACCGGTTTAGCATGAGCGAGTCCCTCATTTTTCATTAGGTAGGTTTCAACAGTATTTTATTTCAAGAGCTGGTATGATCTACAATATTTTTATTCATGTCCTACTAACTTACAAAATTTACAAAAGAGATTTGTTGGGGTACTCAAAATATTTTGTAGGTATAGGCACTCCTCGTCGCAATGCCCTCTAGACTGGCATATGCGACACCATGGTATCCCTTGGCCATTTAATGGGTTTGGTGCACCTGACGTGATATAGTTCATGAAGGTTAAGCAGTTATCCTTGGTGTGCCCATCCATTCTACACTTCATGCACAACAAATAGTCTTGTGATTCCTTACCCTTCTTGATGTCCTGAAGCTGTATTTTTATATTAGCTAACTTTGATTGCATCTGTACCATTCCTGTGGCATCATTTCCAATGGGCAAGGCTTCTAACTTCATCGCCAACTCTGGTGCTTCTGTCTGTGACTCAATCTTATGTTTCATTAATGGCCCTCAGATGTGTGGTAATAACATAGCAATAAACCACTCTTTATGTTGTACATCCAACATTTGGAAGCTTACCTTGGCCATCAAAGTTTTAAACCATTGGTCAAAGTCCCATACTGATTCTTCTAGTGATTTCTTTATCTCCTTGATCTCAGTAATGCACTACGATTCAGATTTAGGTCTTTTGAACTCAGAGATCATTGCAGCTCTGATCTTGTCAAGGGTCTTCTGCAATGTTCCAGTCAGTGCAGCATAGAACTTCATAAACCAATCTAGCACATGACCCCTAATAGTTGTGATCATTTGTGCCTTCTTTATTTTTGCATTATGGACTAACCGAACCATCCAAATAGCTTCATAGAGGAACCAATGTTGCTCTGGATCTTCTGTGCTATTTCCATTGAATGTGGGTAACCGAATGTCCACCCCAGCCATTGAGTTGGCATCGGGGTTCTCTAGTAAAGGGTTCAAAGGAGTTGAACCCTCTTGCCTGCTAGTCATAGTACTAGCACTATTGGTATTATCAGTCCTTTCTGGGGATGAGAATATTGATCTTATTTCTGGTGATATTCCTGGTGTGATTTAATTGCGTCCTGATCTTGGTGTCTACGTATATTCTTTTGATTCTTCTGCTCCTTTCGATATCAGGCTATAGTTCTCCTCTTCATTGCAATACCCTTCATATTTGTGTGACCGAAGTTCATGTTCACTCTCCTCGAACAAACTAGGATTTTGTCGCCCTCTTTCAGTCTTTCTTCTTTTCCCTGATCTGAATCTCCTCCCACTCCTTAGAAATCCAGCTTCTAGTTCATTTTTTGTGCTTCCAGGGAACATCTCAACTCACCCCCTCTCAATTTCTTAAGAGGTCATCTATGGAATAGCCTCCCTCACAAATATGTGACTCAACTACTCCATGGTAAGATACCCTTCTCATAGATGAGCATCTTAATCCATGTACTAATAGATAGAAAATATCTTCTACGAGGTCCTTGGAAAAAATTTCTTTTAGCCTCACTATATGAGGTTATAGTATCTACTGCAAACTAAGTGATGTATCCTTGCAAGATATTGTCAACCCAGAAATCAATAGCTCTAGAGATAGTGTTACTTACACCAATTATGTCGCGGACCAATTGAGCATTCCATTCGACAGGTTCTCTCCTCGGGAACATCGGTTGTTCGGTCACCAATCTTGAAAACCATTTGTATAGTATAACAAGGAACTCTGCAAAGAAGATCTCATGAATATCAAATTATATGTACTTATCCACCCAGTTTTCTACACTCCACCATGATATTGTCCTATCCTCTTGCGCGAATGCTAGCGATTTAGAGTCTATCCTATCTTCTATCTCTTTCTTCATCGAGTGCCACAACATTTCCCTCGGTTCAATCGATTAAGGGTCATGACAATGGAACCATTTGTTGGCCTCTTTCTCTTTCTTTTCTCGACCCCCAGTTAAACAATACCACAATACCAACAATAAACCACAAGAATAACTCTGTCTACAACACCTGTAAAGCAGGCGCAGTCTCACCTGAGATATCTAATGGGTAACTTCCAGAACCATGTTTCCACAGTTGGAGATGGATGGTAGTCCCTCAGTGCATGGCCAAGGTTCTTGACAAAGGCAGGGGGGGATGATTGGATGTTTCATGCACATCTGAGCACAACTATATGTTAGTGCATGTGACACGACCTCGTCCCTTAACCTTAACAACTAGCGCAACTGGTTCAGCGCAGCTAAGTCCTTGCTCTAACAGATCATGCGACTTATACTTCAGCTTAAGGAAGTAAGCACAAACTTGGCCATGTATCCTACTAATGCTCACATATATTCATTCCTTCCTTGAGCTACAGACCAATATATGTATGTTCCGGCAATGCTTTAACAATTATTTATTCACGGATACCAGTGGATATCCTACATTTAATAGTAACTCATCAATAGACAGTAAGCAAATAGTAAACACGTGCATTCACATACACAACATCAATCAACCATTTAAACACAAGGAATAACGTGGAAACCCATTTGGGAAAAACCACCAAGATGCTCTTCATCTAACATGAGAAATGGATATAGCACCTTGCAGACTAATCTTATGATATGTCTTTCTGACTCTTTCTTGCTCTCATGCTCTTTGGTTTTTTCTTCTATCTACTCCTACTGATTTGCACATATCCTTGATTGACTCTTTTATTTACTATCTGTGCACTCAGCTTCAGATTCCTTCTACTCTAGCGGTCTGCACACATAGCTACAAGACCCACGGCTCAACAGCCTCCTACTGGCACTAGACTCCTCTCTGAGTCTTCTCTTCTTCTACTCTAACTCAAAACACAACAAAATTGGTGTCCTTAGTTATAGACAACCAACAAGTAATCAACAGTAACAAAAACAATCAATGGCCATAGCCAACTACTAAGACGCCAACAGAAAAATCAACAACAACCAACCCTTATACAATCCCGGTTCTTCTTATTTATAACTTCTTATCAAACCACGTAGGGTTGACTACATACTTCTTATCGGTTACAGGTCGCGATCTGCCATCAAAACAGACTGTCATACAATGACACAAGGCACTATCATTCTGAATTACAAAATATTCCTCCATACATGCGTGGCCATAGGCTTATGTTGTCTTTAATAGCCATGATCTTCACTTTCGCTTTCCGGCTGTTATCACCTGTACACCTGTCTTCTTACCTTTCCTCCCCTGCGTGCATGTTTTTCCCTTCTAGGTTGTCCCTTTGCTTCCTTCCTATCACATGTGCGATAGATCTTATTTTGCTTGCACGTGAACTTCTACCTTTGCTCCATTCCTAGCCTAACATTTCATTTAATCTCATTCCACGTAATGAAAATACATTAACTGATGCATATGCGAATTATATTCTAGATTGGCACTTAACACACATTGTGTAAAATATACACAACAGATACATTTGGAACACATGTAAATAACCAAGCAATATATATATATATATATATATATATATATATATATATATATATATATGTAAAATATGTCCATAAATAGGTCGAGTTTTGATCCTAATATCCAGTCACAACTATGAAAATATACAAAATACACAAAATTTGGATCACAATCCATAAAATGCCTATAGATATAGGCTAGATAACCTACATCACTTGCATCACCAGCGTCATCATCATCAACTTCTTTAGCTGCAGTAGCCTCTTTGACTTCTATATAAACTAGAATGGCCCTGGCTACCCTCCTCATGAGGCATATCCAAATAGGTGGAACCCCTACAACAAATTCTTGCATGATAGTAGGAATCTGCTCAATCCGTATAGTTGGCACTCTTTGGGTCAGCCTGGCCAGCTTCCCCTCAAGTACCCTCATCAAACCCTGGTCTTTACCTGTGACAGGCCGTACAAACATCCTTGGATTCCCATCAGGGCGGATAGGTCCAATATCTACATTTTTAAACATTAAAATGGATTAAAAAATCTTATACATATGTATATACTTTTATGGCAAAATTCATAAAAATATAAAAAATATAAAAAACAAAATACCTAGCTCTCCCCATATTCCTTTGGGAGGGAGGATGAGATCATTGTCTCCTTGAAAATCTAAACCTGCATAAAGAAACTATTCAAGTGCTGGTAACTGTCATCCCCACCACACATAGAAGTCATCATCATACAAACCCTGGACTAATCCTTCACCTCCTTGGCGAAGGAATACTTCTCCCCACCTGGTCAACCTAGGTTGGCGAGGAGAGAAAGACGGAAGTGGTACCGCAGGGTTGATTGTGGGCACTCTCTTAAAAAAGAAGGACACTAATACACTCGAATACCCAAAATTCTGGTGGCATCCTCTCTTACAGTCAGAGAGTTGTTTCTTCATGATCGAGATAATCCCTGAGCACCAGTCAAACATAGTCCCCTATAAGAAATTCACTGCCACTCTCATTTGTGTCCGAGTAGCGAGATGTAATGACGAAGATCCTACAACCCGTACTATTGCACTCACCACTACATGAAGTGGGAAGTTGGAAATATGAACAATTGGGATGCATGATCCCTTTTCTAACTCCCAGGCATGTAGTAGGTGTCCACATAGACTTGGACACTCATGGGGTCACCGCCCCGGCCAATACATTCAAGTTTCACAAGATTACACCTGCGAGCCAACACCATGATAAAATACATATCTTCCACTGATATCTCCAAGATCTCACCTTGAAGATCGAAAGCACCTAGGTCATGGTCCCAATAACTAATCATATGTTCAAGCATTCGGACATTGTCCCACATAGGAGATGTGCAGAAGAATTTTAGTAACCATCTTCGTCATAAGGCACAAACACTGGGGGCATAACCGAGGCCTTCGCGGTCCATATCCTCATGTTCTCGCTCTCTCCACTCCAACACCATGTTTAAACCAGTTCATTTGACCATTATTAATCATTAGAAAATGTAAATTTCTTTTAATTTTGGCTGAATTTTTAAAATTTATAGGTTACACAGTACACGCGACTATCTTTTAGACAGTTTGTGTGTGACATGTGAGTTTCCTTTGGGGAGGTGGCTTGTACATGACTGTATAATTCACCTACCGGCGTGTACTGTGGATCCTACCTAGGGAAGGCCCAAAATATGAAAAATTGCATAAATTTGAAAATTAAAATAGTTGAAATGCAAGATGGGAGAAAGCTAGCTAACTTGACACTTGCGGAATCTGAAATCATCCACCGGTTTGTCTATATTAAGCAATTGAAGCTAGAGGTAAAATATTGCTAAATTGGGTAAAAACTTGAAATGGTATGTTCTAATTCTATTTTTGAACTATTTATATGAAAATTTTCAATTTGTGGGGTTTTAAACTATAGTTTGAAAATTACTTTTATAATTGAACTAATACCATGTCATTTTCCCCTATTGCAATAGGTTCGAAGTCTCTTAAAAGTCATTATCCGCTCATATAGGGTAGGATTTGGGTCTTTCATATTTCATTATGTATCTATACCTTATCCACTCTTAACCTTAGGATGACTTCTTTGACCATGGACTATGGCGTTTAACCATTTTTACTCTGTATACATCATTGTTCTTCCATGGATAGAGCCTCCCTCCCATGATTACCCTAGTTTGGAACACTTTGTTGTCTTTTGGTACTCATGCCACATTTGTCATAGGTTTATGGGAGCCTTCTTAGCTATTTTTCATGCTAAATTGAGCCTCATTTTGGTCTCTTTTTACAAGCTATCCATTTTTTATAAGGCTCCCCACCCTTATGGAGTTTCTTTAGGCCTAGGTCTAACTCCTCAAAATAGACTTGGCTACCGAGTAAACTTGTCCATTCAAGCTCGTTAACAATATGTGAATGGGCATCCACATTGGTGGTAGTTTATCACTTTTTCAAACCATTTAGAATAATACAAAAAAGGAACACTCTCTTTTCTTCGGAATTGAGAAGAGTATTCTCAGGTATAGGTTTATCACTTTTCTGGACCCGAGGGACTAAATTTACAGAAATGGAGCACCCAGTATCACCTTAGTTTTCTCTTTTTCATGCTCTAGACCTAAACATGAAAAATATTCCGAGCGTACTTTGTTCCTTTGTCATGCTTGTTAAAACCTAAAGAACAAAGCATCAATTTTACTATTGTAAACCCCATTTCTCGAAACCAAATGGATCTTTCCGAGTGATCTTTCCTTCCTTCACACTCGTAAAGCTCAGGCTATTTGCTTCCTTTGAAGGGGCATTGGGTGGGTGGTAATTTAACCTTTTTTGGACCTCCCTGACTAAGTACAAAAAAGGTGTGCCTTACTTATTTACAAGCTAAGAGAGTTCTTCTGTGGTATGTTTTATACTTTTCTGCCATCAAGAGAGTAAATTGGACAAAAAATCACCCCCCTGGAGTCTTCTTCGGAGTTTTCAGACTCTCAAAATATGAAAACACCAATGAGCATGTACTAGTTCAGGCTCGTAAAATCCATGAATCAGTGACTTTATCAAGCATTATTCTCTCTCCTCTTCAATCTTGTCAAAAATGAAGAGAGACCTAAGTTGAATTTCCTGGACTCATTAAAATTTAACACAAAATATAAGGAAGAAGTACTCTCTTTGGGATATAAACAGTGGCAGCATGTCCTCCTTGAACACAGCACTCCCTGAACTTTTCAATACTCATGTGTCAGTTCACACTTTCAGCTCAGGTATCACTTAGAGTCTTTACTCCTCCACTTGTCCTTTATACTTGGGGAATATGTTCATGTCTCCTACATGACAGATAAGTCTAGTTGTTCTATCTGAAAGTCGAAAGTTTCCTTGGGTCATCTCTGTGTCATGCTCATTGTTCAAGGATGTATCCCTCCATCTGACTATTATCCTGATTCCATCATTATCCTATCTGAGTATTACTTGTTTCTACCTTCCTGTATCTAGTTCCTAGTCACTCTTGTTATTTGATGGAGGATCCATTGCCTTCCTCATCATAGTATGGTTCCTCATCAGTATTTCCTGAAGACGAAGACCTAGAGTTTTGACGATGGTACCTTAGGTTCACTATCATCATTGGTGAACTCCTTTGCTTTAGTTGTCAATTTCACTCATTTCTGACATTCTGTTGAGTCTATTCCATGTTTGACTTCAACACACCTATTCACATGGTAGATATTGTGTTGCTTCCTTTGTATTTCGATGAAGACCTTCGGTTCACACTTATAACCTAACTTGCACAAGACTATGATTGATCAATTACACAGCTTCCATATTTTGAAGACTCATCATTGTATATTGTGGCTTTCATCCACCTTTGCAATATATATGGTCTTGTACCCGTATCATATGACATAATCAAATATTGTAAGGAGCTAGTGTTCCATTATATTGAACATGGAATCCTTGGATATGATTTTGTATATGACATTGATATGTATTTGTTTCAGGTACTTCCTCTACTGCCTTGGACACTTGATTTCTCCAAGATTAAAAGATCATAATGTATTTCGGCCATCGTTTCCCTCTGACCTCACACATTAGGGGGAATCTGTTATCAACCAAAATGGCACTTCTCCATCTGAGTACTGGCATCTAATATGTCGGGACACAAAAGGACAATTAGGATTGAAGTTTCCCAAACACTATAGATATATTTGACTGATAATACATGAAATCCTTACCAACTTCATACATTTTCATTTGGAGATTAAGGATGCACACGTGACTATTTGCATTGCAACCTGCGTGTCATACTCGAATATTTACATTGCAACCTGCGTGTACCTTCAACACGCAAATTTTCCTAAAGAAACTCGCGTGTCATACAAGCCTTTCTTATATAAATACTCACGTGTACCTTAATCCAATGTTAAAAATAATAAATTGCGATTAGTCAAGATCAGGCGATCCTTAATCAATAACTATCTTAACTATCTCAACCATCCTAACCTTAGAAACCTCTCTATTTTCCCATGTATAAATAGAGTACATGGGATGGGGTTAATCAATCATTCTTGAAAGAGAAAATTTATGCTGGTGGTATTCCTAAGACCTCTTGGAGAAGCAAAACTCAGTTTCCTCAGTTTGCAGAGGATTCCTTGTCTCAAAAGCTGGGTTGTAATCTTACCATTCTCTGTTTATGAATAAAGAAAGTTATTCTTCCAGTATTTGTATTGTTGCTTTCCCATGTATAATGGATTATGAATGATTTCAATTATGTTATGATGAATATGCATTTCACTAACCACTAATATATATAGGAGATATTCCTTGAAGAATTTGTCTTTTATAGGTAAATTGGAAGAGCCCTGGAATCTTTGAAGGAGATCGAAAGAGGAGAAGACCAAGCTTGGATCAACCGTCATAAACTGGGTAAGTTAATCCTTCTTCCTATTCCTGTTTCATTTTCTAGATAAGCTAATTGTCTACAAGTGTCTTAGTAAGTTGGTAACCCTAGAGACCCTAGGTTACAAGGGTGCATTGTCTTGAACAACAGTGATCACTTTGGTTATTAATTTATAAATAACGTTGTACAAAGAGATGGGGAAAAATTTATGTGGCCGTGTATCTCTTTCCTCCTTAGGAATCAATGCAATGAATGTAGAACTCCGATTTAGGATAATGTTTGAGCAACAATGAGACTCCTCCACCATTTCCTAGAAATCCATTTTCATCACCAACCATCATGCATGGAATAATTCCATGGTAAAGTCATCGGTTTTAGGATATTTGCATGTTGTCATTTCCATCACCACCTCATAAACTTCTGTACTAGATATTGGGTGCATTAGAATTTTATTTTGGTCATCCTAGATGAGTTTGGGGATATTACAGATGATTTATTGAATGGATTTATCCATTTTACCCAGAGGATCTATGATCATAGAGATATAGAAGGAAGTTAATTCTTTTATTTCATCTTCATGTCTTAGCATTGATTTTCCTTACACATCCTAAAGAGAGGTGATTCATTTGTGCTGGAAAGTGTTGGGAAAAATAATTTATTAATTTTATCTTACATAAATTATCAACCAAGTTATTCGTAAGCATGTGAGGTGTCTCCCAAAATATATGCAGAACTGAATCAACTAACTATCCTATCAAACTATGAAAGAGAAATAAAAAATATATCGAATGATTTCACTATGTGTATACTTAACATTCACCCTTCAAGTTGATGAATTAGGATTTGTTGAATATTCTCCACAATGTTCATATAACAATTTGATCTTAGTATCAAAACAAAACAAAACAATAAATTGCAATCCCCTTGGACAATAATCATTAGACTGTATGAATTCATCTAGTACACCCCAACAACAAAATTCAAATAAATCAAATTCTTCTACCAGTTACTAGAATTATCAAGATGTTAAGGAAAGAATTAGTATTTGATTACTGCCATGAGAAGATCAACTAACTATTCTAAGAATATAATGAAATCAAACAAATGAGGATCCTCTTATAATATAAAATGGAATGTAAATAATTTAAACATCAACAATTAACCTACAAAATTCCATTAAATTTGTAGAGCCACTCATTCTTTAAACATTTTCATTACGAATCAAGAAATAATATGTAGAAAAAGTATACGCAAACTAAATCACATTTTGTGAGATGAATAAGCAACATAAATCAAATATGCGATACTCAACCTACCTGAGAAGCTTGAAACAAAATGCAAAGAACCAAACAATACTGGAATGAATCTTAAAAAGTTTGAACTAAACCAAAATGCATACACACACCACAACTACAATTCTAATACTTCAAGTGCAATTCAGCTCAGGGGGTCCTCCTGACTGAGTGCACTGCAACAAATAACAACTCAGGAAATAATTAGAGAACTAGAGTATTTATTCCCTAAATTGAAAGGTACATATAGTAAATTGAAAGGACCCAACGATCCATTGTTGGGGTCCCAAGATATAATTGATAATGTTCAAATATCTAATGAAATCAATATTATCTTCAATAGTCATCAGGCCATATACATTATTGATAACATCCCTCTCTTATGTTCCCAAAAGAAGGAAAGAGGAAAAAATAGTTCTAAGGTGGAAAAGAAATCCTTTAGAGTAATGACTAGGGGATCCCATAAGTAGGTTGGGCCTCTCATTGTTCCCCAAGAATCCACTTCTATGACCTAAGCATTTATCCATTAATATATGATAATTCTTTATAGTATAACACTACTTCATTATGTTTCTTATAACACGAGGACACTAAGTTTCTCAGAATTGATTTTGTTGCTCAACATTTTTTAATTGCTTCTTCCATTGAGGCCTGTAATGTTCCATGAAAGTATCTTCATGATTAAATAGATGGGGAGGGGGAGAAGTACCTAGTATCCACAACTACATACATCCCTAAGTTAATAAGGTTTTCACCCAATTTCTTCTGTAACTACTTCTTTGTTTTCAATCCTTGTACTTTATCTTTCTTCAAAGGCCTATGTTGCTATTTTGATGGAGTAATCTTGACTCCTAGGGGTGGATGGCCAAATCTACTCATAGGTTTAGACATACATGAGTATGTATTGGTTTCCACAATATCTTCCTTCACAATATCAAGTTGTTTTGTTGGTAGTGTTTGGAAGTCTCCCTTTTGGTAAGCATCTAAGATACCTTACAGGTCAAGGTCAACTAGATCCATATCTTCCCCATGTTAGAGTTTTTACTTTAATTAAATTTGATTAGCATCTTTTTCTGAAAGAATAATAACCACAACAAGAAACATAAGATACACAAGACACAAAGATTTTCCTCGAGGAAACCATAAAGGAGAAAACCCCACAAACTTCCTCATAATAGTTTCCTCGCTAATACAATATCACAAGATGGAAGAACCCAAGAATAAGAAGTATTTTACAACTCTCTATCTTTCTCCTATAGCAAACTTGTCCTCTCTCTCTCCTTATGCAAACTTAATAGTGAGTGAGTGTGTATAAATGAGGGAGGGCGCATCCCTATTTATATTCTTCATTTGTGTCACTCACTTACCTAACTAGGTTAGCTAGTTTCTCTAATTGGGGCCGACCTACCTAGGAAGACTCAAAAATACATTTTACTTTATTTATTTTGGGGACTATTGCCCTGACTTACAATTGAGGTTTTACCTCAATTACCAAACATAATAATGACATCTCGAATGGAGGAAAAACATATCTGAAAGGGGTACAATAAAATACAATAATAATATACAACATAATATCTTCTGAAGTTACATTTACAACAACACACCCTCTTAACTAGGAAGGTATTCTATCGCCACAGTAATAAACACTTCTGGACACGTCATCATTATTGGATCATCATCGTCGTTGCTACTGTAGTCCTCATCTTGTCGATCATTGATTAGTGACATCTTTCAATTCTATTCTTCATAATAAGTTTCTACAAAGACATCCATGTTTCATGTTGGATGTAGGCCTAGCCCTCATCTAGGTCTTCATCATATCCAAGAGTAAGCCATCATGTTAGTACAACCCATGACCATACATTACATTTCCACTACAATCACTTGTGTCTCCTACCATCATCTTGTTTCATCCAAATCATCTCATCATCGCACATGGAGAGCAGCGCAGATGCACACCTCATGTCCAACAGGCGACCTGCATTCTACTAACATGGGAACATCGTGAGGAGCTCCCTTGGTGCATTACCTACCTCTTCCACCATGTGAGAATCCCTTAGGAGCACACCAGGTGCATTATGTCTCTCCATAGTCAACTCACTTTCTACCGCCATGGGAGCACACCAGGAGCACCCCAGGTTCATTACATCCCTACGTCTACCACCATGTGAGAAAAACCATAGAACACACCAAGTGTCTTTGTGACCGGTGGAATTCTCATATTATCCAGCATGGGAGAATTCTAGGAGCACACTAAGTGCATTACGGACCAAGGACTACTTGTGTCTACCACCATGCAATAATTATCTTGAGCATGGGATCATGCCAGGATCACTCAAAGTGCATTACTTCTCTAGTAACACCTGCATCTACCACCATGCAAGAACTCCTCACTCCCTCTTTCTAGGGATCTCGATCTGGATGACAACAAGTCTCTCTCTGAAGTACTCGAAATTCACTATGGCTAACGGCTTGGTCAATACATCAGCTATTTGCTTGTTCACCACCACATACTATATCTTTATTGCTCCTCTCTGCACCATATCCTGGATATAGCTATACTTGATATCAATATTCTTTTACTTGTCATGAAACACTGGGTTCTTCAACAACTTCACACAACTCTGGTTGTCACAAAAGATATAAGTCACCTTAACTTGATATCAAACAAATTAGATAGTAGCTTTCAAAGCCATAATACCTCATAACTGGCTAAACAGGCTGCAAAAAACTTTGCTTTGGTTGTACTCAGTGCCACACATGACTGCTTCCTGCTAAACTAGGAGATCATATTGGTTCCCAAATTAAAGTACCATCCCAAAGTGCTCTTCCTCTCAGTGGTGTTTCCTGCCCAATCTGAATCAACATAACCGTGCAAGTTAATATTCTAATTCGCTTCATACTTGAGCCCATAATCAACTATATCCTTCAAGTACCTCAATAATTTATTTACAACAATCAAGTGAACATGTCTCAGATTCGTCAGGAACTGGATCAGGGTGTTCACAGCAAAGCATATGCCTAGACTTGTGTTCATCAGGTACATCAACAAAACAATCATATGTCAATGCATCATGGCATCAACTGACTCTGATGAGGCATCACATAGTAGCTATAAGTTTGATGCCATTGGTGTGGCCATTTTCTTACAATCCAATATTTTGAATCTCTTCAAATTATCCATGGCATACTTTCTTGGCCAAGGAAGATCCCATACACACTCTACCAAACCTCCATTCCTAATAAGTAATGCATCATCCCTAGGTATTTCATCGATGCCAAGCCTCCTCTTTGCATTTGCAATGACCTCATCCTCACCTGTTAGAAACAAGTCATCTACATATAGTAGGAGTATCACTAGTCTTCTTCCTTCAACCTTGAAGTAAAGGTTGGAGTCTTTTTACTGTTGGTAAATCCTAAGCTCATCAGGAAGCTATCTATCTTATTGTACCTTGTCAAGATTCTCAAACTATGGTATCTTCTCTAGTCCCTCCCTCTGAAGCCTATCACCATCCTCCATTATCATTTTGTACTCTATGTATCAAAACATTTTGTATTGGAGCAACAGGTATCCTCCTATGCTACTGATCCTCTATGTATCTGTTACAGCTGATTTTACCACACATGTTAGATCACATATTTATGGCATTCCCTATCCCTTTGTAGACTCTTTGGACCCATGGACCATTTTTGTACCTTTTATGTTTCCAATATCATCCCTAAAAACATGCATTATTTTCCATACGCGACTTTTAAACCCATTATCGCGTATATATGCGGATATGACCCTTACACCCGCATACATCGAGATGTGTGCAAAAGGACAAATAGTTTTAGATTTTTCCTTGGTGTGGATCCAAGTCACTTGTCTCTTGGCCTTCCATATGCCTTGAGATCACTCAGATTTGACCTTCCATTACCCCATTGAAGCACTATATAAGGAACCCTTTGGATACATTGAAAGAGGATGAATTGAAGAGCAAGAAAACTATAGTCCATTGTTGTCGTAGCTTGCTTATACTTGAGTCTGCATCCCTTTGTCCCTTGGAGCACTTTGTGTTCTTCCCAAGCTTTCCTTTTCTTGTGAGCTTGCTATCGAGAGATGGAGGATTGAGGTGGTGGAGGCCCAGGTTAAGGACTAAGTTTCTCCAGTTCACAGATGTGCTGATAGAGGTTGTCATTCTTGTAATCTCTGATTTATATTAATAGAAATATATTTTCCTGTCTAATGATGTGCATTTAAATTAATATTGAATCCATGGATGATTTTAATTGCTTATACATTATTGATTATATATGCTAGAGTAGGCCTGACACAATTATATAACATGCTTGTCTTGTTTGCTGATTGTTGAGAGAGCAAATTGTTAACACAAGCAGGATTGGAAAAGCTCAACAGGGATCTACATCAACCATCCGGAATAAAGTATGTTTCAAGATCCTTTAGTGTTAGATGTTTTATTTCTCTTGCATATGGGAAGGGATTTATTTCTGCAGTTACTCTGTCTATTGTGGTACCCCAAGCCATAGGAAATTTTCTCCGTAACAGAATTGGCGACCACACTGGGGAGTTCCTAGTCATTTTCTTTGGGGGTTTTGTCGGCATTCAATGTTCTTGAATTGCTTTGATTTCTCTGTTTCTGAGTGGATTCTGGGGGCATGTTTTCCTAGTAGTGTCTGATAAGAGTAAATTTTGTCTCAGCTTGTCTATTTACCTTCTTTTTTATCTCTTTTTCTTCCTATACGCAATTTTTTCCTTCACAGTCACGTGTACACACGGGTTTTCCTGCAATAGTAGCGTATATACATGGATTTTCTGCAAACAGTCGCGTATGCCCTGATGTTTACCTTTTGGGAGAAGAATAATTGTTGTTGGGTGAGTTTGGATGATTACTGAGTCTTCTTGGATGCTTCTGGAGTCTGTATACACCCCTGTTTCTGACCAGAGACGCTTTTTAGTTTAAAATTTTTGAAAATGTTCTTGTCATTTAATTTTCTATTTTTTGTTTTGGGATTAGTGCATTAGGTTTCTTTTACCTTGGTGCTTTGCTTGGGTACTGTCTAGTAGTGCTTGCAGATTCTAGGGGTTGTAGAGTCATACTTTTGCTTTTTATCTCATTTAATTCAAAAAAATACAAAAACATTTGCTTTTTGCATCATTATGCATTGTTTGCATTTTTCATTTTGCATGGTACTTGCATTAGGTTTGCTTGGAAAGTATTAGTCATATCTTCATATAAGAATGATTACATATTCATTTGAAGGAAAATTTTGCACTTCACGTAGTAGCATACCTCATTTTTCATTTGACACAGTGCATTTGCATTGATTTTTAGGTGTGCATTTTACTTCTTGTTGCGTCATAACATCATTAGTTGCACGACCATTTTCCCTTTTGAGTAATAAGCCAATTAAAATCAACGCATAATAAAATGAATTACACTCTTTTCTTTTATAGGGTGCAACAACAAGACTAGGTTTTAGGGTCTTGGAATAGTTCATTGTGAGTAAATTCTCCAAGACCACTAAATGAAACATTTATATGTCTATCCAAGTGAGAGTGTGAAATTCCTTTATATAATTAGTGTTTCTCAGGATCCTCCTCTTACAAGGGAGTTAAGCATGAGGCAGCGTGAGCAGTTATTGATTGGGATGACCCCTGGTCATAACTGAGTAGCACCAGAGATATTTCTAGGATTGTATTCATATCTTGGGAATCTTTCGAGAGTTTTGGGCTTTGCTACCCTACCCATATAGTCAATCCTGCCTGTAACTATCTGCTTGAGCATTGATTATATTAAGGTGACCTTAGTTTCCTTACCTCGGTTATCGAGGGGGTACTTCAAAGAGGTTATTCTGTAGGTGTCTTGGCCAGGTAGGGGTCGGACAACACAATGGCTATATGCGTTGAAGCTGAGGGCCACTATAATTGGTTACAAACCTCCACTTGTTGTGTATAGGAGTCTCAATCCTCTCCTAGGAGAGACATACCTGCTTCATTCGGGAGCTCACGTATCCTACCATTGTTTGCTTGTGATTTAGCTTTACATTTTACAGGTGTATGCTCTGTGCACACTAGTTTTCCTGGGGTTTGCGTAATTAGATCGAGTCTTTTCATTTGTTGAGTCATTGTGGATTCGGGTGCGGAACTTCATCATTCTTGTCATTTAGCAGGACTTCCACCTTCCACATCTCCTCCTCCTTTGGGAGAGAGAAATAGACAGTCCGGGCGGACTACTTCTCACTTTGATTCACACATGATGAGAGATCATGAGGATGAGATTCTTGAGATGTCCTCTCCACCTCATGAGGTTGGGGATGAATATTGTACTCTTGTATATGATCCTTCACCAGAAATGCCTTCACATTCTGGTTATGATCCCTCATTCACAGGTCACCGGTATTGGTTTCCAGGCAACGAGACTCATCATGAACCCATAAGCACTAGTCATGTTTGTTATGGCATGTATGATATCCATGCACCTGATTTGGCACATAAAATCGAGTCAGAAGTTTAACCTAGCACTACGCTTGGGGGAACTCCTATTCCTTTCCATGCAGAGATATTTGGGAGCACCAGTCACATTGCACCTTCCATCCCAGTGGTGGAAGCAACTTCACATGTCGGTCCTAGACCTAGTGTTGGTAACCATATGCAGATACCAGAACCGAAATGAGTGACCATTGGGAACACCACTTACATCCCTTCACATGTCCCTTCGTCCTCAAACCCTACTCCTTCAAATGCATTTTTGACAACCCTTCCTCCCCCTCATTCATGTTGTCCTTCAATTCAAAATATTGCTGCTAGCCAGGTTCATACTGCGACTGCTTGCATGGTAGTATCTCAGAGTCAAGTACCTCTTGTTGTGTCGGGAGGTCATATCCCTATTTCTAGATCATCTTATGGTCCATTACAAGGAGTTCCCCATATCCCTAACTATGGACATTCTCATGGGACACCTTATGGAGCTTCTCATGGATAGTCTTATGGATCGCAGTCTGGATAGAACTATCAACCCTATGGGTGTGGGTATCAACAACCTACTTACTCTTCCAATTATGGCTTTGTAGCACCGTATAATCAAAGTTACACCACATCACAATGCTTCCATGCATCCCTATACGGGTCAAACAAGAGGAGGTTATTATGGCCAAGGCCATGGTATTTATAGCAATCAGCCTTACATGAACCAGAACTATCAGGGAGCATGGCATAGACCGGCTCAACCTAGGCTCCCTTTCCTTGCAACGTTGAACTTACCTAACTTATTGAGACTAATGAAGGATCTGGTATCTCATGACCCAACCTGGCCGGCCATCCCTAACAAGCTTCCTTCAGACATTCCTAAGTTCGAAGGCAAAGCTGGAGAAGATCCTAGTGATCATGTCACTACTTTTCACCTTTGGTGCTCTTCCAATTCCTTACATGAGGATTCAATCCATTTGAGGCTATTTCAATGCACCCTCACCAGGCTTGCAGCGAAATGGTATATAGAGTTACCTAGGGGGGCATTTGTTTTATTTGATGACCTTGCCATGACTTTCCTCAATCACTTTCAGCTGCCAGTGCGTTATGACATTGGTACCAAGCTCTTGTCGACATTTTGGCAAGACAAAGCCACACATATCTCAAATCATATTCAAGAGTGGTGTAGATGAAAGTGTTTGATTAAATCCTTTATACCATCATAATTTCTCCTTGAGTGGTTCATCAAGTCATTGTTACCTTACATCGAGAACGATGTTTCTACATCTGGAGTCCAAAACGAGGAACAAGCAATCTTTAGGGCATAAGAGTTGGATTTGATCTATGCTCAATCTAGACTTTTATATGAGTTTATACCTAATGCTCCACGATCTAGTTTCGATCCCAAGATCAAGCCTGGACCACATGCTGATGGCATTGTGGGTTGTACAAGTGCCAAACCTATAGATTCGATTGTGAAACAAGTGAGCTAATTGTCAATTAATCAATCCACATCAGGACAAGCCATGACTTCGTCTCAACCTACCCAAATGGTGAGTGTACTTTTCGTGCAATTGTTAGACCAAAAGAGAAGCCAACAGCCTGGAAGGAATAGGAAAAAAGGGAAAAATAATTGTAAGGGTGGGAACAAGAATGAAAATGCTAATTATAATGACAAGAACACTCGTAATGCTGGGGGGGACAAGTAGCCTAAACATAAGGTAAAGTTTCCTTGCAATTTATGTAAGGAGGACCACCTCACTCACTTATGCCCTCATATGGAAGATGGCTTGAGGTTCATGGCATAGGGCTCAGCCGTGCTAACTTATCCTTTACCCAACAATCAAAATATGAACTCGAGGACCATTGATCCTCATTGTGCATCGGGTGGAGATCAAAATCCGCCGGAAGCCAATAATGGTCATGGTTGTGTTAACATGGTGAGCACTACTAAGGTTGTGACTCGTGCGAAGGATTATGGTTCGTCACAACCGGACCTTCGAAAGGAACCTACTCCACCCAAGAGCCCTTGCATATCGAAAAACCTATGGATAAACCTGAAGTTGCACCTCGCATTCCTAAGGGAGTCCTAAAGTGTTCAAGGCACAATCCTAATGCTCGAGCCACCCAGAACTATTCCATTATCGAGGATTTGGGCCAAACTCCTTGTGCAATGTCCACGCTTGAAGTACTTCAAATTTGTCCTTCATAGAGTAGAGCCTTGCTTTCTACTCTTTGCGTTGATGATGATAACTCTTCTTCCGTTATCAAATTTGAAACCATGGGAATACAGCCTCGCTTTCCTTACTACATGTCTCTTTTGATTCATGTAGAGTGTCTTAGAATGACTGTCAAAAGCATTGTGATTGACGAAGGTGTTGTTGCTTCTGTGATTTCTTTGTCATGTTGGAAGGGTTTGGGTTCTCCCTAGTTGTCTCAATATTATACTATGTTGATAGCTTTTGATGGTAGATATTTTTGGCCACACTGGATCCTTCCTTCTCTTAAGGTCCAATTGGGAGGGAAGACCATCGCGATTGAGTTTGAGGTGGTTGATGCGCCCCTTGATTACAATCTTTTGTTGGGATGGAATTAGATGTATAGTATGCAAGCCATAGCCTCTTCTCTCTTTCGAGTGGTATGTTTTCCATTTAATGGGAAGATCATTACGATTGATCAGACATCATTCCATAATCCAAGTGTTAATGCATCATCAGGAACTTCTATCCCGATTATTGATCATTCTCAGCCAGCAACTGGGAGTGTGGGTGTGGGTATGTATCTATTTCTTATGGGAACCTTTAGTTGTCCTGCATCCGTTCTTATGATCGGATCTAGTTTTGGTGGGGCTTCATCCTCATTGAATTCGGTGTCTTTTCGCACTACCCATATGGAAGATCCTTGGCTTCTTCCTTCACCGAGTCCTTCAAATGGACCTATCAAAACGGATGTGTCATTGCCTACAACGATGGTTGCATATCAAGCAAATCTTGGTCAAGTTGCAGAGCCTATTCCTTCCTCTTCGCGAACGGAGGAGGAGGACCCGTATGTGCTATCTACATGGGCAGTTGAGTCCTCTCACATGCATGATTGCCTCGATGATGTTTTTCCATCGGATGAAGCCATTATTGAGGCCATGTTTGGGGTTGAGCCACCTTGGGAAGAGTTACATAATCGATCATATTTTATTCTTGAGCTCGACCGTATGGAGTGTGATGACTTTAGGGAGATTCTTAGCGAGAAGATTGGTAGTCCCGTGGTTCCATTGAGATCTCCTGGTTAGATAGTCGATGGGAACATGGCGAATTTATCACCTACTATTCCTATCAATATTTCTCGTGATCCTGGCAAAGTTGAGAATGTATACATTGGGTCGAGTTGTTCCCCTAATGAGATCAAGGAGTATACTAAGCTATTTAAATAGTTTCATGACATCTTTGCTTGGTCATATGAGGAAATTCCAGGTATCGACCCTCGTATTGTCGAACATGATATAAATACCTATCCGGATGTGAAGGCGGTTCGACAATGTTTGCGTATGGTGAATCCTAGAAAAGAACCCGTCATTAAGGCTGAGATAGAGAAACTATTAAAAGCTGGTTTTATCTATCCCATTCCTTTGACAAAGTGGGTTTCAAATCTCGTTCTGGTTGATAAGAAGCAAGGAGCGATCCGTATATGCACTGATTTCCATGATTTAAATCGTGCTTGTCCTAAGGATAATTTTTCCACACCATTTATCGATCATATTTTGGATGAATGTGCAATAAGTGAGGTATTCTCCTTCATGGACAGTTTTTCTGGATATAATCAAATTCAGATCAAACCCAAGGATCAACATAAGACTGCATTTATTTGTCCTTAGGGTACTTTTACATATCGGAAGATGCCTTTCGGCCTTAAAAATGTTGGAGCTACATTTCAGCAGGCTATGACCTTAATTTTTGATGATCTCAAAGTGATTATCGAAGTGTATTTGGATGACCTCCCTGCTCATTCTCGTTTGAGAGTGCATCATCCATACCATTTGAGATTAGTATTCGAAAGATGTCATCATTACCAAGTTCGTTTAAATCCTCATAAGTGCATCTTTTGCATGACTATTGGTCGCTTGCTAGGGTTTATAGTATCCAGGGAGGGTATAAGAGTCGATCCCTTAAAGGTTGAGGCAATACTTCAATTGTCACCCCTGCGTAATATTAGACATCTTCAGTGTTTGCAAGGCATGGAAAATTTCTTGTGGAGATTCGTAGTTAATTTTGCCAACTTGACTAAAGGCTTTATGCGTCTTTTAAAGAAGGACACTCATTTTTCCTGGGATGAGCGAGCCCAAGAAACCTTTGATGCTCTTAAGAAAGCCTCAGCATCGACCCCTGTGCTTAGTCCACCTGACTATACCCATGATTTCTTGATTTATGTGTCCACATCCATGGAGACGGTTGGTATGGTTTTGGTTCAGAAGGATGAGGAGCTCCATGAGCATGTCATATATTATTTGAGCCGAAACCTTATCGATGTGGAAATCCATTATTCCCATGTGGAGAAACTTGCCTTGGAAACTGTTGTACATTAGATGTTTCCAATATCATCCCTTAAAACATGCATTATTTTCCATACGTGACTTTTAAACCCATTCTCACATATATACACGGATATGACCCTTAAACCCGCGTACATTGGGATGTGTGCAAAAGGCATGGCAAATTTCTTGCAGATATTCGTAGTTAATTTTTCCAACTTGACTAAAGGATTTATACATATTTTAAAGAAGGAAACTCATTTTTCTGGGATGAGCGTGCCTAGGAGTCCTTTGATGCTCTCAAGCAAGCCTTACCATCGGCCCCCGTGCTTAGTCCACCTGACTATAGCCATGATTTCTTGATTTATGTGGCCGTGTCTATGGAGACGGTTGGTATGGTTTTGGTTCAGGAGGATGAGGAGCTACATGAGCATGTCATATATTATTTGAGCCGAAACCTTATTGATGCAAAAATACATTATTCCCATGTGGATAAATTTGCCTTGGCCACCGTTCATGTGGTTCAGAGATTGAGACATTACATTCTCCTTCGCCAAACCTTGGTTGTAGCTCATATCAATATGTTTCAGTTCGTCCTCACTAGAAGGATGATTGGGGGAAAATACAATAAATGGATTGTTGTTTTGCAATAGTTCGATCTCGAATTCGTTTCGGGGAAATTGAAGAAATCCTTTAACTTTACGGAGCTCATATCTGATTTTCCAAGTTTGGAGGAGGAAGAGGTTTATGAGGATACGTTTGTCAATGAGCATATTTTCCTTATCTCATCTTTGGACCCATGGTATGGGGATATCATTGTATATTTGTAAACGTTGAAGGTCCCTACTCATCTTTCATGGGATGAGCAATGACGATTACGTCATGTAGCTAAGAACTACCTTATAGTGGATAATAGTTTGTACCGCCATGGGGTAGATTCCATTTTACATCGTTGTTTAACCCTCGATGACGCTAAGGTTGTGCTGAATGATTGCCACGTAGGGGCGTGTGGTGGTCATTTATCTTGGCTTTCTACAGCCCAAAAAATCTTGAGAGCAGAATATTTTTGGCCGTTGATCTTCAAAGATTGTGTTAGTGCGGTCAAGAAGTGCCACCCTTGCTAGGTGTTTGCACGCAATATGCGCTCACATCCAACCCCATTACATCTTGTTATCACCATCAGTCCCTTCACCAAGTGGGGGCTTGAATTTATGGATTGCAACCCAGCTTCATCTAGGGAGCCTCATCACATTATAGTGGCTATCGATTATTTCACGAAATGGGAAGAGGCTATGCCCACTATTAAATCTGACAGTGAGACGGTCATGCATTTCGTTTTCGACCAAATTATTAATCAGTTTGGCATTCTAAAAGATCTTGTCACTAACCATGGTAGGCACTTTCAGAAAAAAATGATGAAAGAGTTGGCTTCAAAGTTAGGGTATAAGTAGGAGAATTCCTCTTCTTATTACCCTCGGGTGAATGGATAGGTTGAAGCAGTGAATAAATCACTT
This sequence comes from Pseudotsuga menziesii, assembly GCA_001517045.1. Lineage (NCBI taxonomy): Eukaryota > Viridiplantae > Streptophyta > Pinopsida > Pinales > Pinaceae > Pseudotsuga > Pseudotsuga menziesii. The sequence continues at coordinate 918,808 of LPNX010121751.1, forward strand.
AAGTCCATTCTCCAATGAACCATCGCACAAAGCAAGATGAATTGGCATATCATGTTATATCCTACTTTGTGGGCCTATAGAACCACGGTTAATATTGCCACCGGTTTCTCTCCATATCAGCTTGTGCATGGCATGGAGTCTATCTTGTCGGTTGAATGCGAAATCCCTTGGTTGAAGTTAGCTATAGAGATTTTACCAGACACTTCCACATTGGAGGAACGTTTGGTGCACTTAGAGCAGCTTGATGAGCAATGCCGAGATGCCTTGGTGGCTCTAGAAGTAAATAAGCATCACGTCAAGGTCCAATATGATAAGTATGTCCGTCTGAGGAGGTTTAGTGAAGGTGATTTGCTCTTTTTGTGGGTTCAAGCTAAAGAACCCATGGGGATAGGGAAGTTTAATCCCATGTGGCATGGTCTTGTTGTAGCTACAACTATTTTTCCAAAAAAATTTAAAATTTTGGACCCTCCTTTTAATATTATCTTTCTTGGGAGTGTTTGGATTGCTGAACTTTGTTTTTTCCCTCTGCTACATTTGGATTGTTTGAAGAGGAATTGAGGTCAACTGTTTTTCCTTTCAGAAAGATTCTTTTTGTCTGCCACTGCTTTGGACTGTGGAACTTGAAGTTTTATTTAAAAATGATTTCCTTCATATCTGTTGAAAGTTTATTCATGTCTGAATCGGGGTGGTAGTTCTCTACGCAGCCACCGTTGCGGAGGGTAAGTAATGAACTTCCCGATGGATAGTTCTTATTTTCACCGATGCACTTTTTCATTTGTTTCTTTGGACTGTCGGCGTTTTTATTTTATCACAGTCGGAGCATTAGCCTTCTATGTCACCACTATTTCAGAGGACAGATAGAGAACAGGCTGATTGATAGTTTTTTCTTTCGTCGATTACGTGGTTTTATTGGTTCAAACTTTTTTTCTTTGCGATGATTTTTTGTTTTTGCTATCGGAATGTTTTTTGCAAATAGTCATAGTTCTAGTCTTGAGCGACTCTGCCATTTCAGAGGCTTTCTTTGCCCGATGCTTAGTTATTCCGCTCGCCGATGAAAGCTTTTTCTCGCTGACATTTTTCACCTAGAGGTCTATATATTGGGGTGGGGTATTATTTTATTATTACCCTTGTGAACTCATGTCTGCTTCGTCCTCGGTGTTTGAACTGTGCTAGCATGCTTAGCTGTCAAGATTTCGTTCATTTGGAGTGCTACCGTGGAATTTTCAAACCATCACGTCGACTGCAACTTGTTTTCCAGGTAGGCCAACCATGATTTCTCCTTTCTCTTGATTTTATGAGTCATTTTGGGAACTAGGGTTTTCCCCTGGTTGGGTTTTCCCTATGTTTGGTAGTTGGCTGGCTAAATATGAATTTGTATCCTTACGGAATGAGGTATCAGTTAGTTTCATAGTATTTGCGGTGGGGGGTTTTTCTTGAGCCTATTTTTTAAGCCGCTACAGAAGTTCAAGCCCGTTCCGAACGTTTAGGTGGTTGGTATAGACAAGCATTACGCTATTCGCACTGACTTTTGTGGGGTTGTTTATGGCCATCCAAGGGAGTTTTCATTTTTCACAGGAGCTTACCCTAGTTTCGAGAAACAACGAGGGGTTTTCAACATTTTGGTCGAGCTGGGATTTCTGCATTATTGTTTTACAATTAATTTAGTGGTTCATGTTATGCAAAGAGTTTGAATGCAGTTCGTTTTAAATGATGCATTTGCTATCAGGATCATGTTTAGTTGCAGACGGACTTAGAAGTTTAGACCTAGTTTGCAGAAGTCCTTTTGCCTATTATTTTCTATTATGCATTAATATTCTGATAGTTTATTTGTTGAGAATGCATATGGAATAGGTAAATGTTTTGATACGGTTTTTCTTCATTCTTAGAACACTAGCTAAAAGCTCCAATGGTCTGAGAACATGTTTGGTTTATGACAGGGTAACTTCTTCAAAGGAGATATGTCCAAAAGACAAAAGAAGAAGGCTCATGTTGCTTAGGGAGAACTAGATGTGGAAATCATTACCAAGGTGGAATACATTTATGAAGATACAAGAGCTACCACTAGAGTAGAGCCAAATTACAAGTGAGGTGAAATATACCGGATGATTGCAAATCAAAATGTGCCTAATGCAGGGTTCGAAGAACTGACTATATATGCAAACATTGAGAAATATGCTTTGATGAAGGTAGCCACTAGACCTAAGTTGTTCCCATGCTCTGAAGTGATCGGCTGGATCTTGCCTAGGGAAGATGTGACCATAATTATCTTAACAAATACTGCCAAACAAGGATATGCTGCATGGGTCCTGGTTATGTCTCACTGGCATATCACCTACCTCCTACTCAGGTATACTTAACTGAAAGTTGGTTGAAAGAGATAAATTTGGACCTGGTTAAGACATTCAAAAGAATGATGATACCAGGGAAGAACTTTCGAACCAGGCCCTCAGGGGAATATGAAACAACCACTCTTAGGACCCCTTATAGATTTATAGCATTGATGCTAAATAGAGTTTTTGGGAGGGCTCATGGAAAAAACTTCAAATTGGGATGGATACCAATCATTTTCTATGTGGCCACTCAGGGGACTATATTCAATTGGGCAAACATAGTGTCCAATATCCTCTCAGCCTACATATCTTCAGCTTTGGGAGGGGTGTCACAGAAGAAGTCGGAGTTCTATATGAGCTCTATCTTAGTGGACTGTATATTATGTACCCAGTCATTTCCATCTTTAAGGTGTAATTGGGATAGGGACAGGACCCCTGTATACACTGCATACAAACTATTTTGGACACACAAATATTATAGCCACTACAAAGAGATATGTGAACATTTCATTATTCCTTTGTACACTTTAATCTTCCTAACAGAATGCAACTGCATGTTTGAGGAGGCATTCAAAGTCATTGAGGAACATGGGAATTACTATTTGACTGAAGAGGGAATGTACATCTGAATGTATGGTTGCTCTAGGGAACCTTCTCTACTCCCTAAGTATGCCACTGATTATGTGGTACATAAAGAGGCAGTTAGGCAGGTATATCTTGATGGTGTAGGAAGCGTCTTGTTTGAACATAAGAAGGCAGCCTATCCTACCATACCTTTCTGGCTGGGAAGTTACAAATTTTCAAACTTGGTTAAACAAACTGCAGAATTCGTACAAGAGTTGGAGCACTTTCATTTTGGGGAGATGAACTTCCATAGGAATGACTCCCAAAATAAGGTTGCAGAGAATTGCAAAGAGGCAAATGTTCACTTCGAATACACAAACTTTTGGGACAAAGATGAAGAAATATTCAGAAATGCAAAGAATATGACTGCATTGAAGAAGATATTTAAATGAAAGATCACCATTGTGGGCAGTAAGGGAAAAATAGCACAGAAGAAAGTTGAAGAAGAAGAATCCAAAAATAGAGAAGAGGATGCTAGGAGGATAGCACAAGAGATGGAGAGTTGGCTCAAGAATGAAGAAGAAGAAAGAAAGAAAGCTGCAGAGGAAGTAGCAAAGAAGGAAGAGGAGGAAAGAAAGAAGAAGGAAGATGAAGAGATGAAGAAAAAACAAGAGGATAGTGAAGGTCTGAGATTAGCAGGAGCTAAGAAAGACCAGCAAAAATACTGACCAAATAGATACACAAGAAGCATAGGATCATACAGATTAGGGGCAGGGACAAAATAATCCTGATTCCCAGTATCCTGCTGCAACTTCTAGCAGCACTCAAGAATAGGTTTTTTTTCTGGTTTGAATTTCAGACCTTTTATGCAGCAAGAAGGAGAAGAGGTCCCTGATTTCAGCACCATCTTCTATGACAAGGAAAAGAAGAGGATTGTCATGAGAACTAAGAAAAAGGTCGAAATAGGAGGACAATCATGTATGATGATTACTGATAAAACTTTGGTGCATGGGACGGATGGAGATCCATGACTGACAGCCAGAGCTAGGGTGGCATTAACCCAGGCCACTGAAGACAATGTGGATAGACTTATGATAGACCTTGAGCAATCAAGGAAAAATGCAACACAATTAAAGGAAACTTTAAAAAAGGAGAGGGATGAAGGTTATAAGCTGAAAAGGAAATTTGAAGACATGTAGAATGAAGTAAGGACTTCAAAGGCAGAACTCCAGACTCTGCATGCAAACAAGATGACCTTAGAAGTTTCCATGGAGAGAACAAAAAAGGATGCTCAGAATAGCTTAGCAGAATTACAGAGGCTACAGCTAGAGTATCAGGTGTTGAAGACAAAGAAAAATGACATCAAAGTATCATATGAAACCTTGAGTGCAGAAAAGGACCAGCTACAGACCAAAATTGCTGAGTTGGAGGCACAGAAGGCCACTATAAAAGAAAGAGAAAGGAAATTTCAAGTGCAGGTAGCAAGTTTTGAGGGACAGATTGCTTTGTTAACAGCATCACTGAAGGTTGTCAGTGAATAGAAGACTGATATCCAGCCTTTGAAGGAGAATGTCCTAGCTCAACGAAGAAGAATTCACCAACTGCAAATATGTATTCAAGAAGAAAGATGTAAAATCTTACAGATAGATAGCAGGTTGGAAGAAATATTGGACACTACTTCATATTTTGTAGATAGATCTCAGGATATTTTGGAAGTCCTGGATGGAAGGATAGTAAGGATAGAAAGCAATGAAGAAACCCCTGTAGAGTTACCAGCTAAAGATCGACATAGCTTAAAGTAGGATTACGACTTATTAGAGTTTGCAATAAATACAGCGGAGGAATTCAAGAAGACTGTGAAGAAAATGAGAGGAGCCTATACTGAATAGTACAGAAGGGTGATGGTCACCTACAACAAATGCCAAGTTGCTGTAGAACAAAGATTGGATGCATTACCAGAACATGAGTTGTTCATAGAACAACTACAGAGTAGGTACTAGGAAGATGAGCAGAAGATCCAACAAGTCAAGGATCTAGATGAGAAGATCCTGAAGAATGCAGTAGCTCATGCAGCAGTCAGCATTCATTTACTTGAAGATCAGCTATGCTTGAGTCCAGCAAGAATAGAGGTGGTTAAGAATCAGGATGCAAAGTATGAGATCAACATTCGTTTTCTTGAACCCTCATATTTTGAAAGCATAGCAGCGGAGGCCCAGGCGAGGAAAAAGTTCATTAATGATCAAGCGGGGCCCTCTTCATAAAAGTGCTCTATTAAATTTTTGTTTTAAATATAATATATTGTATAATGTATGAGCACTCACTACGAGACAAAATTTTGGATTGAAACATTAGGGAAGCCCAAAAGTCACTTTGGGGTAGACCAAAAGTTTTGCCTTTTTGTATAAGTATAGGAGAGTTAGATGTAAGAAAGGACTTTTTCCCAGATAGAGTTGTGAGACTATGTTGTAAGAAGAACTATTTCCTTTTGCAATAAGAATTACAAGTTTCCTATTGGAGAAAGCTTGGTGGAAGATTTCAAATGCTGTGCTATGGATTGGTTGAATGTGAACTATTTTGTTTTCATCTTGCATCCATTAATTGTGAGATCGTTCTGACTCTTTGAACCTATGTTCTTGTTATGAATGCACTCTATTTTATTCTATGAAATTTCCACTATGATTAATGAAGGCTTTTCATAAACAATGAGCTATCTTGTTGTTCATATATCTATTAATGTTCATGTGTTTTGAATTAAGTAACAGCTATCTGTGATTTTTCTTAATGCATGCGCAGAAATACACTACTCATTGATAAATGATAATCTTGCTCCCTAGAGATAGGTTAGATAGTTAGTTTTAGTTTCTTGCTATGTGTGATTTAGATGCGAGAGAGTTAAGACAAGAGGTAAGAACCTGCACATCACATTGTGACCGCTCCTCATATTTTCTATCAATCTGCATTCTTAGATAGGCACATACATATCATACTTAAATTCAAAAAACTAAAATATACATGGTGGACTAGGCCGTAACTGGTAAAACCTTTTATTTTGTTGCTTGACCTATGGTAGTCGGACCATAAACCAGACGGATTCCCCATATCAAATAGTAACGGGCTAGTTGGGAACGTTTACTGGGGAGAATCCCTAACTGTTGTTACCTGCGAATTTCCAGGCATCAACAGGTCCTTACGTGTTCAAACATGTGTTAGAGAAGGGTGCTTGTGAGCTAGTAGATTATGAAGGGACAACCTTGGCGGAGCCTAGAAATGAGCTCTATCTTAAAAAATACTATGCATGATCTTCAACCAGGGATGATTGTTGTATATTATTGTATAGTTTTTGAGTTGCATAGTTAGGTTTTCTTATGGTGATCGGGTTTGTTGATTATCTTCCATTTCTTATGGAAGATGTCGATGGAGTCTTCCATTTACATAGGATTCACTGATGGTGCTAGCCGTCACACTCAAAACTTAGCTTTGGCTGCTTGGGTGATTTACACTCCTATGGGTCAAGTGTTGTCTTCAGGAGGCGTATGTTTATGGCCTTCTTCAAACAATGTTGCTGAATATAGTGTCATTATTGAGTTATTATGTGATGCCATTCCACATGGTGTTCTCTCTCTTGAGGTATGTCTTGAATCGTAGTTAGTGGTTTCACAACTTAATGGCTCGTATCATATTAGGGATCTAGTATTATTATGAAGATTCTTACGTGTGAGATCGCTAGAACATCAATTTGAGAATATAACATACATTCATGTTTCAAGAATTTTTAATCAAGTTGCTGACTCATATGCTAACTATGTGTTAGATTGGCATTTGTTTCATAGACCATAAGCATATCACAAACATACATTTTTGCACACATGTGAATAAATAATCAATCATCATAAAGGTTTTTCATTAACATCCAAAATGTGATGTCATAATACATAAGTGTTATAATACAAAATTGGGGCTTCCGAGCCAACAAAATATAATACACGGTAATACAAAAAGAAATACTATCAGGTCTCTAAGCCTAAGGAGGAGGAGGTGGGTTCTGATCGTGGTAACACACCACGGTTCTAGCTAGCCGTTGACATAATCGAACCCATGCCCATGGTACACCAACCACCTGGCGCTGCATGGCCTCAGGCAAGTCCTCAACTTGCATCATGGGTACCCTGTGTGTCAAGCATATGAAGTTTGTGTGGTTGCTTTGGAGCGTCCGCTCCGCATCTGCACCCATGATGTCGTCTCCTCTTCCCCTTCGTCTATGATGAGGGAAACCATATGGTCATCATGGTCCAACATCTTCATACACATGATAGATTGTCACTATGTGTCGTCACACCAAAACATGTCTTTTGAGTCAATATATCAAAAAACACAAAAAGTTAATAATTCAAAAAACTTAAAGTGGGTTTGGGATTCGTTACCTATGTCTCCATATGCCACTCCTGGTGGTAGGGGCATGTCCATATCTCCACATAAGTCTATTCTTACATAGGGATAGTCATCAATGGCTATGATCTACCTCCACCACCATGGAAAGAAGTCCTCTGGGCAGGGGTTAGCCACCCTACCTCCGCCCAGTATGCGCATAACATTTACCCAATATCGTTGGGCTAGATCTCGAACTCCATGTGGAGGAATGTCCACTCTAGGGCTTAGCCCCGGTACATGCTCAAAGAAGAATGTGCTCAATATGCTACCAAAACCAAAGTTTCTCACCCTGCACATCTTGTAGTCACTAAGTTGATGCTTCATGTTGCTCAATAGCGCAGTGCTCCAGTCATACACTATGGGTCTCATACACTCCACCACATAGAACATCAATGGTCGAGAGGCTAGGTGGAGTGAAGCTAAGCCGACTATTTTGCCGAGTGCCAATAGTATGGCCTTCAATCCTAGAACCTGGATTGAGTTTGTTGAGATTTGACTCCCAACCTTTTCCATTTCTAGAAAGTAGTACACCGCAATGTACTCATCAATATTTAATCCACCTCTTGGCCTGTGAGATCAAAGATTTACCACCTCTCCTCGTCTGTTAATGGTATACATCAATGACTGGTAATCAGACGATGGACTACTATGTTCGACCTCGACACCTTTATTCACGTAGTAGGACATGTACTCGTAGCGGTTTATGTAGAAGACTTTCTAGATTGGTGGCATTCCATATATGCTACCTCCTTGATCATGCCAGTGTTCATGAGATTTCAGCTCTCGTGACTTGATTCCAGTGTATGTCAGATATCTTCAGCCATTATGGAGATCTTGATCCATTGTATATCTTCAACTTTCATGGAGATCATGATCCTTTATATATCTTCAACTTTCATGGAGATCATGATCCTTTGTATATCTTCATCATGGAGATTCTGATCTATCTACATTATACGTGGTGATGACCACACATGTCATATTTTGTATCATGCCTATTCATGGCCATTGTACTCTTATGTATCCAGGACTACTATATGTACTTGCATTCATATGCAGAGATATTTGTAATATATTGTTGGATGGTTGGTTCTTCCACCTGGTTCTTCATCACTCCACTTTTGGGATGGACTTATAATGTATTTCGGCCATCGGATCACCCCTCCAACCTCACACATTAGGGGACATCTATTACAGTTGATTTTACCACACATGGTAGATCACATATTTATGGCCTTCCCTATCCCTCTACAGACTCTTTGGACCCCATGGACCATTTTTGTACCTTTGATGTTTCTAAGATCATCCCTAAAACATGCATTATTTGCCATACATGACTTTTAAACCCATTCTCACTTATATACATGGATATGACCCCTACACCTACGTACATCGGGATGTGTGCAAAAGGCCAAATAGTTTTGGAGTTTTCCTTGATGTGGATCAGAGTCACTTGTCTCTTAGCCTTCCATATGCCTTGATATCACTCGGATTTGACCTTCCATTACCCCATTGAATCACTATATAAGGAACCCTTTGGATACATTGAAAGAGGAGGAATTGAAGAGCAAGAAAACTATAGTCGATTATTGTCGTAGCTTGCTTATACATGAGTCTGCATCCCTCTGTCCCTTGGAGCACTTTGTGTTCTTCCCAAGCTTTCCTTTTCTTGTGATCTTGCTATGAGAGATGGAGGATTGAGGTGGTGGAGGCCCAGGTGGAGGACTCAGTTTCTCTGGTTCACAAACGTGCCGATAGAGGTTGTCATTCTTGTAATATCTGATTTATATTAATAGAAATATCTTTTCCTATCCAATGATGTGCATTTAAATGAATATTAAATCCATGGATTCTTTTAATTGCTTATACATTATTGGTTATATATGCTAGATTAGGTCTGACACAATTATATAGCATGCTTGTCTTGTTTGCTAATTGTTGAGAGAGAAAATTGTTAACACAAGTGGGATTGGAAAAGCTCAATGGGGATCTACATCAACCATCCAGAATAAGGTATGTTTCAATATCCTTTAGTGTTATATGTTTTATTTCTCTTGCATATGGGAAGGGATTGATTTCTGCGGTTACTCTGTCTGTTGTGGTACCCCAAGACATAGGAATTTTTCTCTATAAAAGTATACATCTATGTCATCTCTCAAGGTCATTAGATACCAATATCCTCTAACTCGAACTTTGTTGAAATTTCCTCTTGCACCCATCTATGAGCTTGTTGTCATCTATAGGATTCCATCTTCAACCTTGTAGAAAAGGTCGAGTTCTCCATCACTCTAGGTGATCTTCAAGACATTGTATGTGTTGTCGCATGGGTGCCTTTTGAGCCTATACAAATCATTTTATGCACATGTGGTTCTCTACTCGATACTTCTACTTTACTGGAGAAGGTTGTCTTATCAGTGGAGAATGTTTCACCATTTTTTAGAGAAACCATGAACCTTGCTTTGTATTTCCTGATGTTGCCATCTGTTGCATGCTTGATCTTGTAGATCCACATGGAAGACACTACAGACTTCCCTTCAGGTCTCAAAACTGCATCCTGGACTTCATTCTTCATGGTCAACTTGTACTCTTTGATCATAGACTCCTTTCATTATTTCTTCTCGGTTGCTTCTTCATATGTAGAAGGATCTACATTAATGATGTCACATAACAATGCCACTTAACTAGAGTGTGTCTGAGGCTCGTTTCTTTCTCTAAAACTCCCGTATGGATCACCATGTCTTTTCCTTAGATTGGATGATCTCGCATGTTCAATTTGGTCTTCTCTTGTAGGTGTTCACCTTTTTGAGGTGGATCTACCACTCTTTGTGTTTCACTCATATCATGATTCTTCTAAGTTTCTTTCTTCCATCAAGGTGTCTTTTTCCTAGCGAGCCTCATGCTCCTCTTCATTTTATTGGAGTGAATCTTCTTTGAATATTATAGTTGATCCATCATCACTTGTTCTTCAGAACAAGCCTCATCATTCTTCTTTGTAGGTGATTGCATACAATCCATCCTACAAGTAAAATTCAATTGCATGATTAAAAACATTTCATATTTTTCGTAACAATAAATTTCTTATGCATAAAGATATATGTCACATAGTCATGCAACTATCTTAGCCAATTCTACAACATTAATCATTTATCGTAACTTTTAAATGTCTTCCATCTCTACCAGAACATTATTAAGAGTGTGCACAACTCCCAATATGTCAGAAAAGAGGTTTCATTCATAAATGAAAACACTCAAATATGCATAACAAATTTCCTAAATCTAAGAACACAATTGAACAATATCATAGATGTATAGAAAATGACAATTAAATACTTATCTGTGTTTGGTTGGTTGGTGGACTCCCTCTCGATCCTTGTTTTCTTACAGGAATTACTATAGACTTCGACAGTTTTCTCTACTTCATCATTTGATTATGAGGACCTATGTCTATCTTAAATTACATATTCCTTACCACTTAAGGAATCAACTCTTTTTTCTTTGAATTTTGTTGTTGTTGGTTCATCATCTTCAGCGGTGTGAGCATGATGTCTTTTCTTGTTCGACTTCTTGTTGGAGGATCCTTTGTTTCTGGGAAAATTTTAGGAGTAGTGTCCCTTCTCATCACATGTGTAACATCTGATGCTAGATAGATCTCTTATGGGTTTCCTTTATTTTCTGTGATGATGGTCCTCCCTCTTGTTGTGATTTATTCTAGTGTGAATTGTGACAGCTTGATCATCATGCGTTCCCACCTTCTCTTCTATTGTTATTAGGTGAGATTTTTCTTGAGCCCATTCTTCCCATAGTCTGTTGAAAGTGATCAACTTCCTCCTAAAACGTATTCTTTAAATGAATGAGTCGCGTGATATTGGGAGGCCATTCATGGTGGTCATAACAATATCTCCTTCTTCTACCTTTTCTTCAATTGCTTAAAGTAGTTCCTTGATTTGGGCGACCCTTGTGAAGTAGGATTGTATGGTGTCTGAGTTTTGGGTCTTCACATTCTTTATTTGGTTCCTTAATGTCATCTTCTGGTCGATGTTCTTTTCTTTGAATAATGTTGTCAAAAAATTGAACATTTCCTTGGGTGTCTTCAAGGATGACACATGGGGAATGAGATGATGTTTAAGAGAATCTGTAATGATTCTATCGGCCTTGACCATGTTATTTTTATGACTATCCTTTGCTTCACCTCCCTCTGGTTATGGAACCTCCTTATTAACATATTTGTCCAGATCATTCTCCTCTAGGATAAGAAAGATTCTATATTTCAATGCTCGTAAGTTATCTGCTCCCTCAAGCTTATCATCAAGCTAGGTGTGGTGAGTCATTTTGAAATGAGCACCTCAAATGGAAATAGAAGAAATTTAGATTTTACAAATTTGAGATGCCTAAGTTGATTCTGGATCTAATTTACCTAGGGTTCCATAGAGAAAGCCTAATTTTTCAAACTTAGAATCTTGAAATTCTGTCTGGATAGAAAGATGGACCTCCTTGAGGTGATTTTTTTAGTGGGTTCCTTTGTCAAATTCAGTGGATGGAAACTACAAAAACTTGATGACCTAGTTTCCTCCGACAGTAGATATGAGGCAAAAAAAAAAAATGGAATTGAATCTTGACTCCACTGAAAGATATGCCCTTCTAGGGCGAGTTGCGTAATGTATTCCTTTTTCCAAATTGATGGAGTAAAGCCCCAAAAGCTTGATACCCTAGTTTTTTCTTGGCACTAGTGTTTGGGTCAAAAATAGAAATTCTCCAAATTTGATTATGCTTCCTCCAAAATATGTGCCCTCCTCGGTCGAGTTAGCCTAACCCTAATTTTCTGATAATCTGTGGAGGGAATACCTTGAACTAGGAATCCCTAGTTTCCTATTGCTGCACAATTCCTTATTTTAGGGTGGCTCTAACACCATGTTAGTGTTTGTACTTTAATTCAATTTGATTAGGGTCTTTGTCTGAAATAATAACAAGCACAATAAGATACGCAAGACACAAATATTTTCCTTAGGGAAACCATAGAGGAGAAAACCCCACAAACTTCCCCAAAATATTTTTGTCACTAATACAATATTAGAAGATGGAAGAACCCAAGAATAAGAAGTCTTATTCATCTCTCTCTCTTTCTCCTCTAGCGAATTTGTCCTATCTCTCTCTCTCCTTATGCGAACTTGAGAGTGAGTGAGTGTGCATAAATGAGGGAGGGCACCTCCATGTTTATATTCTTCAGTTTTGTGACTCACTTACCTAACTAGGTTGTCCAAGTTCTCTAATTGGGATGGACCAACCTAGAGAGACTCAAAAATACATTTTCCTTTATTTATTCTAGGGACTATTGTCCCAACTTACAACAAAGGTTTTACCTCAATGACCAAACATAATAATGACATCCTAAACAGATGAAAAAAATCTTTGACAAGGGTACAATAAAATAAAATAATAATATACAACAAAATATCTTTCAAGGTTACATTACAACAACACCCCATCCTTAGATAATATTCCTTTGTGTTCTACCATGTATATTTATTATGTAGCAAGCTTAGAGGTTGAACTTTGTTTCTCTTCCAATCATTATCATTTGTTTCCATGCATTTGTAATTGATCTAAGTAGTTGATTCCTTGATCTAGTAGTTGCATACTGGTTTTGATATCTTGCGGGTGTCTTATAAATCCTTTGTATTGGCTAAAGCATCAAAGTAATTTTTGGATTGGGTTCAAGAGTCCTTAGAAGGTTCTACATATAAATCTTATTCGGGATAGTGGTGAATGCTTCCAATTCTACATTTGTCTTTGACTATCCATTTGAGGGTTGCTTGTTCATGAGAAAATCTCTAAATAGATGACCCTGATCAAGGCACCATTGGTAGCAAAATGGAACATGCTCATAATTTACAATCTGTATCCATTCTATATACTGGTAAGTTCAGTAGGTAACTTCATATCATTGAATAACGACTCCTTCTGGGATGCATGGTTGTTAAGGTTGTAGATCCACTATAGGATTAGAGCTCTCACTCCCTTCAGCCGTAGTCAAGTGCATTGGATGGGTATTTCCTACCCTTCCCAGTCCTGCAAGATATGATTTGGCCCTATCTTTGTCATTATGGTTTCCCCCTATGGAGGAGGCACCTCATCCTCTCTACGAGTTCACAACTTTCTTGTCAGAGGGAGTGGATCTCCCTCCCCCCTCGAAGGCCATTGGGTCTCTCTCAATACCAACACAAGCTCTTCACAAACCCTGGAAACCATTAGAATACACATGGCTTCCCGACTTATTTAATTTTAATAAAACTAATATTTGAAGATAGAATTTCTAAAATTTATTCAAATGATTAAATTTTAATAAGACTTAAAATTATTTACATTTTCTTTACTTATATTTATTTTATGAAAGAAGTTATTTAATAATGTCTAAAAAATTAAAAGAACTAATATGGTTATTACTTTAATTTTTTTTATATATAATTATATTTAAAATTTATTTAAGAAATAGTAAATTCAATTTATAATACTATTTATTTAGATAAATTTAATAATTTTTTTATACCAACCAATAAATTATTATAACCATGTGTATAATATTTCTTTACATCCAACAAAGATTTCATGAATAATGCATAAACATTTAATATGAAAATCAACAATATATATCAATATATAGATATATATAATTTCAAATTTGTATCACAAAAAATTAAGATAATAAATATGGATGTTATTAGTATTTTCTTTAAAAAAAAGAAAATTCTCTTCTACCTGCTTAATAGTGTGTCGAAAGTTTGGTATACCTTTATTAAAGTTCTCTTAAGGTGAAGTAACAATGGTGAAGTGACAATTTGATTATTCCTATCTATAATAATTTCTATAATGTGAATTCTCTTAATAATTTCTATAATGTGAATTCTCTTAAACATGCTTGAAAGTGATTATTTTTACCTAATATTAATCTCCATACTTTTATTAAAATTCTTTAAGGTGAAGTAATAATGGTAAAGTGACAATTTGATTATTCGTATTTATAATAATTTTTATAATGTAAATTCTCTTCAACATGCTTATAGTTATTATTCTTACCTAATATTAATCTCTATGATGCAAATTCTCTTTAACATAACTAAGAGTGTGAAGTTTGACATCTTATTATTATTTAAATTTTTTAAAATAATATCAACATTTAAATTTGATTAAGCATGTCCAAAAGTAATTTTTATAATACAATGGATTTGGTGTATTTTTTCATTTAAATTTGTTTCAAATTAACAATATTATTCATTGATGTCTATTTTATTTTGCTTTATCTTCAAACAAATAATAATTTATCTCATCTTTATAACAACAAAATGCAATATTTAAAAATACAAATCTTATTTCTCATTTTGGATTTTCAAAAAGTTGTATTTAATAATTAAGTTTATTTTATTTTCATTATTCCATATTTATAAACAAGTCAGCACTCTATAAATCTATTATCTAAACTTATATAAAAATATTTAAATTTTATAATTTATAATCAATATAATTGAAAACCCAAAACTTTAAAATAAAAATAAGTGTGTTAAAATATTTTGAAAACCAACCTTTAAAGAAAATCACAATCTCCACTAAAATGTCCACAATTTATTGGTCCCAAGCAAGATGTCCTTCCCAACTTTATATCTTTTACACAATCTCCACTAAAATGTCCACAATTTATTGGTCCCAAGCAAGATGTCCTTCCCAACTTTATATCTTTTACACCGTTCACTACAAATGGGAGAGGAAAGGTCATTGGAAATTTAACTTTACTCTTTATGCAACAAAATAATGTCATCCATCAAAAACATAAAATACAAAATGCTTTTGATGAGTGAAAGTTACAAGACTTCATTATTGCAATAAATATATGAAAGATACAAGACCTTATTATTGTAACATTTGTATGGGAGCACCTCACCTATTCATGCCCTTTTTCTTGTCAACCTTCTTCCTCACTTACATACCGTACAAAGCCTTAGAATTTATGTCCCCTCAATTGTCATTTCAACCTTTTCTATAATGAGAATAAAATATTTATACATTTATGTTCAAAAGATTCCTTTCCATACATTTTTCCCTTCCTACCTTTTACCCTTGAACCAATAAAGACATTATCAAAAAGTATGTCCCCCCAATGAAAGGGGAGTACGAATAAGCCCTTATTTTTAGAATTTAATAAATGTGTAACTTACTATAATGTTGGGATAGCATATAATTTATGCGACACCAAGGTGAATATCTCTAGACAAATGTTAAGAGGCAAAACAATGGGAAGGTGTGTCCTGTGCAAAAAGTCAAGATTTCTCGAACACGATTGTTTAAGTATCGGGATCGATGTAGATTTCTGCATGGGCCATGCAATTTGAATTTACTTGGGACAAACAAACGGAAGTTGGTTGCATGGAATGAAAATGACTTTAGGTTAGTTTAATCAAGAGAAGGGAAGAATTCGGAGCCAATGGGAAGGCCATATCAACAAGACATAGGTCTAAACTTAAGCCAATTGAAGGGAATATAAGATCAACATGACATAAGACTAAACTTAAGCCAATTGAAGGGAATATCAACACAATATTCTATTCTTTTTAAGGCCATTTGTTATTATTTAGGTTAAGTAAAAATGCTTAAAATCCTTTTAAGTATTGCTCTATCATTAACTTATGGCAGAAATTTCTTTATCCTTAGCTTTTTCATCAAATTTTAATAGAATAAATTTGTGATTAAAAAAAAGTGACTTAGACTAACTTACTCACATTGAGCTCTACCATGAACTTATGGCATAAATTTCTTTATCCTTAGCTTTTTCATCAAATTTTAATAAAATAAATTTGCGATTGAAAAAAATGACTTAGACTAACTTACTCACATTCAAAATTCAAAATTAAAGAAAAAACAAAAGACTTTAAGAAAAAACAAAAGACTTTATAATTTATCAAAATAAAAGTTTATAACTTCACATACATAATTATACATTAAGTTTATTCTTTATTAATATAGTTGAAAATATAGAGTCGTAATTTTTTTTGAAAGTGCTAAATAACTTATATATATATATATTAAAGCTTTATTTTATTGAAAAAATAAAATGGTTTTAAAAATAAATACATATTACATATGCACTTGTACTTTAACAATGTATGTAAAAATATAATAACATTTTTTCTAACCACCTAATCTTCACTCAATTCACATTGTATATATACTTACAATATACATTTAATAACAATCTATATATAGACTTATATTACTATAAATTCATTTTAATTGGTGCTTATTATGTATCCTAAACATTTCATGAAGGAGTTACCTTTCCATCCGACCATTTGCACCAATCGGATGACCCGGCTCGCGCAAGCTTTCACATCATGCATTGCTGGTCGTCCTATTGGTGCAAATGGTCTCGTGGAAAGCTAACTCCTTTAATGAAAAGTGGATATTCATCCATAACTTTGACATTTTTTCCAAATTCAAAAATAAGGAAAGCAATATTAGCAACTAAGTACAAACTTGCTCACAATTGTATACATCAAAGAAACAACAATAAAATTCAAGCATAGTGATTAAATGAGTCTTCATTAAGTAAAAATTAGTTCAATGAAATGGTTTTAGGTGGCTTTTATAAGTTAATAATTAATAAGCATACAATTATGATATTGTATATATAGATGTGTCCTCTATAGATGTTTTTATTTGATATTTGGGGTGGACTACCGCCTATGCTTTTTGATCTAGGGACGAGGATGATACAGGTGTACTGTCGAGATTGATTCTATGGAAGTTGTTCAAAATTTGAAATAAACAATTATAAAAAAGTAAGTGGTAGTTGATAAATGGATAACACCAAGAATGTTGGAGATAACATGTAACTAGACATAGATAACTCACACCAGTTCACTAGTTATGAGGAATTAAAAATATTTTCAAATTGTCTTTCATTCCATAACTATCTCTCAACCATTTGATCCTTATGGACAAATACATTGAACTTAGTGTTCATTGTAAGTAATGACAAGTAGATATAAAAAAAATTCAAATTAAAAAATAATACATACAATATTTTAATAAATTTCCTAATAATTATATACATTTAAAAAAAAACTATTAAAATGTTGTATTAAAAAAAATTAATTAAAGCATCTATTTTATTTAAATAAAAGTTTTGATTTTAATATAAGCATAGATATATTTTAATTTCATATTTGTTAAATATTAAAATAAAAATATAAGTATAAAACTTTCATTATTTTATTTAAATTAGTTTATTTATTTATAATAAATAGTTATTTATTTTCTATTAAATATTTTTTAATTTTAATAATATTAAATATTTTAAATTAATAATCCCTTAAATATTAGTTTGTAAAATTTGTTTTTCATTTTTTATTCCAACTATTTATAAGTTAAAGATTCTTCACCATCAAAATATGACTATGAATTTATAAAATTTGATTAAAAATAAAATCCATTTTCTATATAATCTACATTTAAATGAGATTTAATTTAGATACTAAATTTAAAAGATATGTGTTATATCAAATCCACATAATATAGATTAAGAGAAGTATCAAAAATATCTACCAAATTTATAGGAGAAACTAGATGAAAAGTATGAATGTTGTTTATTTATTCAAATTACATAGTTTACAAATTAAATGTTAATTTTCAAAAAGCTTGTCAAGAAGCTTTCTAAGTTCACTATAGTTTTGACAAGTTAGGAGGTTATAAAGGTTTGTATTGTAACAAATACTATGAAACTCACATATAATGTGGGTGTAAGCAAGATACTCTCAGATAAAGTAATTTTCATCCTCAAAGTTTATAGACTCACAGACCCTTTCAGCCCATAAAGTTTTAGGAATAAACCAACGCGATGTTTGACTATGGAGTTCATGAGAGTTCGTTTTAATCTTGGCTATATTAACTTTCTTCTGTGAGCTAGTTACTACTAATTTTTTCTTTAAACTTAATAATATTTTTGACATATTACATCTTAAGTTTAAAGAGTATTTATAATATCAAAATAGCATAACAAAAAAGTCTTTTAATTTAACTAATAAATTTATGTTTTTTGTAATTCAACTATTAATTTTAAACAAATTACATAATATATTAATAATAACATTTTATTTTATATACCAAATTCATTTATTATAAACTTCCTTAGGCATAGTAAGGCCATTGAAAATTAAGATAATTTTGGCCATAAACACTTTGTTACAAGCCACATTTCACATTTCAGTGTCAAACTAAGTTCCAACAATGTTAAAAAAAACAAAATCCATAAACACTTCTCAACCTTGGGAATGATTTCAGTATGGCAGTAAGTTCCAACTATGTTAAAAAAACAAAATCCATAAACACTTCTCACCCTTTGGAATGAATCAAAGATCATTGAGAAATGATATGTTTTGGGCCATTGAACTAAGAAACGTCTAACAAACTACGAACCAGTATAGTTGTTCATAGAGTGACCTAGGAAGTACAAAGTGGGCATGTGTCAACTATATAAGCATTGAAATCAAATTTGCCAACGAGTATAGTTGTTCATAGAGTGACTTAGGAAGTACAAAGTGGGCATGTGTCAACTATCTAAGCATTGAAATGATATTTTGTCTAGAGACCCATGGAGAGATAGGTGGAAAAGGGGCCACGGGCTCACATGGATGCATGTGGGATAAGCTTTTAATACGAGGGGCAAAAGCATATAAAAAGAATTTATTTCCCTATTCTAAACCCTTGGAAGTTTAGAAATTAGAATACACCGAACGGAAGGAGTTGTCATTTCCATTTCCGTCGCTATCACCACCCTTCGTGGGTCCGTCAAACAGCCTGTGGGCGGCGACAGACAGATAATAAAACTAAGGCAGTACTGTCCGTCCGATGGGGAAACGGACGGCCCAGATGTGACTAGGCGGGATGCGCCGTGTTTCCCTCTGGTGGCGACGAATTTATTAATATTTCTGGCTAGGATTAAGGTTAAAACATTAGACAGGCCCCACTGTACACTGTTGAATCAACTCTATTCATCCTGGCATCACGAGGCGCACGGCGCCATGTCGGCGATTCATACCCTTTAATTATATTCTTTCAATAATCATACACTTCCATGGTTATATATACACGAAAAATTATTTAGCCTTACTTAAACGATTCTAATCAGGATTTCTTGGTACAGAACAAAGCAATTAATTAAGTGTAAGTTTTTTATATTTATAGTGGACAGCGATTTATAAGAATAAACACCATCGAAATCAAAATTGCCAAATATTAACCAGGTATGCATTATATGATCTCAATATAGTTAAAAAACAAAATATTGACCATATAAACCACATATTGATGGACCTTGCTACAGCAATTTGAGTACTATAGGCATTATTTTTGGTCAATTAAAATGAGTTGAAAATGAGCTGGAATGATTTATGGGGGCTTCCAAGCGAATGTAATTTAACTGGCATGAACACTGTTCATGGGTATATTGCTAGGGTCTAAAATGTAGGGCTGAATTCTGCATCGGATGCCGAGCAAAATTTTAAAAAAAGTACAAAATAGAGGCAGTTAGATGCAGAGGTGGTAAGAAATTTTGGGTATATTTTAATTTTATTCTTCTAGATTTTTGCCTTGATTTACGAGAGGAGGAGGACGCTGCAAGTATAAATATGCATTAATGGAGTAGAGATGGACGAAATATAGTTGAAGCTGTAGTTCTTTGGGAGGAGGTTTGGGAATTAGGTTAAGAGATGGGTTTGCATAGTAGTCTGGATTCAGGCTCTCTATGGTGTTTATGTTGGTTTTATCAGTTTTTTTTTTTTTTTCTTCTGGCAGACTGGTATGATTTTTGTGGGTGCATTGATTGATTATGTTTGNATGTAGTAGTCAGATTTGATTTGTGAGGGAAATAATGAGTGGTACCATTAATTAAGGGTCCAGTGGTTCTTGGTTCTGTCGTTTTCTATGATTAAGGTCTTGCTGCTGAGTACAATTGCCTCTGAGCCCCTGTGTTTGCTTTGTTGGTGTGGGTTTGTAGTCTCTGCAAATGAAACTTTTGGTTGTGGGTTGTTTTGAGAGAAATCTGGATCCAATCTTTGACCATTACGTATGTTTTTCCATGAAGAAAAATGGAGGCCGGATGAAGAATCCCGTCATGCTTTTCCACAGCTTTCTTGAACTTAGTGCCGTGGTGATTGTTGTGGGAGCAAGCCTTGAATCAGAAGCTGGGTATAGTCCTGCCTAATCTACGTGCAAAGCTCAAGAAAGCTGTGGGAAAAGATGGCAGGGTTCATTAATATCAGTTGTAACTGCCTCAAGTGCCCGGCCGGCCAGCTATTTTCAGGTAATGGTAATTGCACAGTGAAAATTTTCATCAAATATTTGATAGTACTCAAAAGATCAAAATATTCAGTCATCTCTCGAATTCTTTATTATCAGTCTTCCCTTCTTACAGTTTAGCCATAGGCTTTCTGTGTTCTAACATAATGGGAAAATATTTTCACAGCCAAACCATTTATTAGTTTTAAACAATCATTACTCATTGTATTTTGATCTGTTTATCAAACTTTGTTGTGTTTGAGCCTGTGACTGCCTGAGTTTTCAGGAGTGCTTATAATCCATTTATGTTTAAGCAAATTAACAGGAGATGCTTGAAACAATGGCTATCAATTTTCACTTTGATAATGCATACATTTATGCTGGTCTTGATCTTATATATTGTTTATTGTATGGTGCTAATCGTTTATCCTAGCTGATAAATCTTTCTTGGTAGCTGCATAGATTTATCCTGGGGATCTATTAAGTATCCAGATGGAAAATCTGAACATTTGAAACATAACTTTGCATTTTTTTAATTTAAGATTAAAGATTCAGGCTAAAATGGTTCTATATGCTAGCTATATTGCTCATATGATTGTTATATAAATATCCCAAGTAAGATAAATAATACGTGCAATGAGTTTGATTTTGGACAGCTGACATATTGTGGAAATCTGCTACCATTCCTTTGTATTGAGCAGCAAACAGGATCTTTTCCCTGATGGGTTTCATCTTTTTACAGTTTATGGGTTGCTTCGTCAGTGGTGAGTTTATTCTTATTTTCCATACGCTCCAGACGTTTGCATATGCCAAATCCAGGGTTAAATGTATCTGTGATATAGGATAGTCTCAGTACAGATGTAAGTTTCTATGGATTGCAACATTTGTTAATCTATATTTTTTTGCTCTTTATATAGAGATCAACAATCCAGGTATAACAAATGCAGGGTTAAGATGTACCAGTGTTATGAAATATTTCTTTTGAGTTTACTCTTACATGTGACAGCATCAGTCTATTCAGATTTATACTTGTTCTGATAAGTGGTCACCAGCTAGATTGCAGATTTATACTTTGTTTTGGCAACTAATCATAGATAGTGAGGCAATAAGAAGATCTTATAATAGTAAAAAAGCAATGCCAAAACTCACACGATAAGGGTTATGGGAGTGTTGTTTTTCATACTCACCCACACACCAAAGTCTCACAGAAGAAAAGGAAAAGAGAATATTTTGTATAGTTTTATGAGCAATACTCACAAATCTGCAAATCTGTAGGCTTATCAGACTGTAAGTCTCAGGAGAAAAGGTCAAACAATCTTACGCACTCAACCTCACATAGCAATTGGACAAGTGCTCCAAATTACTTCTGTTATAGGTTTATTGTCATGTTTCCTCAACTCTTGCTGATCATCCAATACTCTGGACAGCTCCAAATCATTATCATGTTTCATCAACTCATGCTGATCTTTCAGTTTTATCAGAGCAACTGGGCAGCTCCCAATCACTTTTATAGGTTTAATATCATGTTGTTTCAACTTTATCAGAATGCTAAATCCAGGCCCCATTTGCATATCCATCGTTGGTACAAATGGCAACTCCGATTGGACGCCAATCTATCCATATCAGATTCGGCTGCAGATCTAGATTCTAGAGATGTAGAGTGTACCCTAGGGTTTGCTAGTTTGAGTTCATCCTATTTTGTGCCCCTTTTTCCTCATAATTATGTACATTTACGATTTGAAAGCCCATGATAAGGGTTTTCTAGGATTGCCTTATATTCTCTTGGAACAGCGTTCGAGGGCCGTATATGGCGGCTCTCAGAGTCCCATGTACTATTCTACTGTTTATCTTGTGTACTGAATACTGAATCTTCCAGGAGCTGTACATAAAATCCAGGAAAATTTATTGAAGCCGCCTTCCATGTAATTTCATTATGAGATAATGATTCTCATAATTTTAAGAGTTATTCTTATTCATAAAAAGTCCTTATTTGTCCTAAGAACCCCATAATTTCCTTTGATATCTTTGGCCAGAAAGTCTGTTGACTGCATTTAATTATCAA
Source organism: Pseudotsuga menziesii (assembly GCA_001517045.1). Lineage (NCBI taxonomy): Eukaryota > Viridiplantae > Streptophyta > Pinopsida > Pinales > Pinaceae > Pseudotsuga > Pseudotsuga menziesii. Next base: position 941,512 of record LPNX010121751.1, read on the forward strand.
TAATGGGAAGTTGAATTTTTACTACCAAATCTCCAATGATTGAATGCATGATCTGTCCTCGTTTTGATTGAACACCATCTACATAAACACAGACGTATCTCGATCTCTGTAAGTCGTAACATCCCATCGACTTCCTTGTATTTATTGTCGGTTGCTATATACAGAACGTTAGTTGCTGCCGTGTAATTTAACTGCATCTTAGTGGCAGGTAAGAAGCCAAAGTACTTTTACAGTGTAGAATGGCAAGAGCTATCTATTGAGCTGTATCACTGTCATAACAAGTTCTATGACAGTTGGATTTTGAGCTGCTTGAGATCTAACGGTCATTGTGTAGCCGCATTAAATGCTTTGAAGCTATCCATCAATGGATAGCTCTTGCCCTAGGGGAATCAGGATATAGCACAGCAGTCAAAATACCCTGTAAAGATTATCTTCATGAGCAATTTTCATTTATGGACTAGTTGAATGAAACCAATAAATCTTCTGTCCTCAATTTCCAGTAGCATTCTACATTTATGTTTAATTCCCAAGTAGGGTCAAATCAAATCTCCAAAGTAAAAGATATAAAATTTGATCTTCTCTGAAAAACGATGTAACCTCTAAAGTATAAAAGTGTATATACCCTACTCATGTACATATTTGGTCTTTACTCTTTTCTGAACTTAAACCTATAACCTCTTAGTAGGAAACACATACTTTGCAAAAGTAATAGCCGCCATATATATATGGTTAGAAAAAAAACTTTATTCATCCATTATTAGATAAGGAAGATTATCCATGTTATAATACTTTGGTAAATTGGGCCAACCCTAATAAACTAACTAGTGGGAATGAGCTTGATGTCCATGTGATATAGACATGGTAACAGAGCCATTGCTTTTAGTTCAATTATTTTTTGGAGTAGAGAAGGGTATAGTGTTGTATAGATTGATGATGAATGAGTGTACCCGTGGAGATAATTGTGGATGGAGTTTTTGCACATTTCTATTGTGTTGAGTACCTTTGGGTAGTGTGAATATGATTCAATGAAAGAATTGTGAATTCACTTTTTAAGTACATAAGAAATTTGAGTATAAATATGTATGACTGTCATGGAATAAATGTTAACCTCCAGGAAAATACTTTGACTCCCACAAGGCATTTCATGCTGCAACGAGGTTTGAACCCTTGACTTGCTTAACAGCCCGTACACTAGTGCACGGTTGCCAAGGAGGTCATGAACTAAATGTTAATGTTTGCTTAATTTACTATTATCAAAATTGTATTTGCATAAAAAAAAAATATAGTAAGAATACATTTATGGTAGAAATATTGATACACATATTTAATGAATAAATATGGTAAAAATATTAATATACATATTTTAAAAGATTGTTATATTTGTATATTTTTTATTAAAAATAATGATATACCAAATTCAGATATCAAAATACAAATTAGTTTCACATTCACAGTTTATACATAGATTTTAAAAAAGCCTACTAGATACTTAACAAAGTGGTATCGTCTCTTATCTCTCTTTTATATAAAGCCTACTAGATACTTGACATAGTGGTATCATCTCTTATCTCTCATATATATATATATATAATTACTTAATCTCTTATCTCTCATATATATATATATATATATATATATTATTACTTAAACTTCTGTATGTAAAGAGAAATTAAATAATTGTCGGCATATATTATTTAACAAAGTTGATTATTTCTGATGAAAATGTCAGTCCAAGTGACCCAATTTAAAACTTTTTTTTATAATAGTTTAATTTTCTTATCGATCATAAAGTGGAGGCTGCTCACAGTCCAATTCCTGACTGGGGTAGACTCAACGGCACCTCCCTGACAAGATTAATAGCTTCTTTGTGGAAAGTGCCGGTTTTCAATCCTTATAAATACTTAACAGAACCTAACTTTTATCAACAACTCTGGCCTTTAATGAGAAGTTAAAAATGGATCCAATTTAGTATTGTACGCTGTGTCACTATTTATGTGTTCGCTACTTATAGGAATGTGACGTTCGAGATTTTGTCACCTGATCGGCTCAATTTATTTTACGTATCTCTGCTGCGTTTTCAAAACTGACTGTGCTCTGATCTATGAAAACTACAGTAGATTTTTAAAACTTGTTCTGGTCTAATCTGATCTATGAAAACTTGAGCAGATTCTCGAATAAACGGGGATATCTGACATATAAAGTTATTGGTATTTCTCTGACGTGAAAGACACGGAACAGTGAGTGTATATA
>LPNX010121751.1:943858-964004 GCA_001517045.1 Pseudotsuga menziesii
TATATATATATATGAACTTTTGTATTAGAATTTTTAATTAATTCATCTCTAGCAGATATAAGATTCACATTACTCATCAAGCAAATGTACAATACTGTAGACTGTNTATATATATATGAACTTTTGTATTAGAATTTTTAATTAATTCATCTCTAGCAGATATAAGATTCACATTACTCATCAAGCAAATGTACAATACTGTAGACTGTAGCCTCACTTGAGAAACAGATTAAACGAACAGTTAGACTCTACCTTCCCAACGTTATATTTCCATGTAAATAGCTAACTTCTCAGGTTTGAGATCTTATTGGTGCAACCATTTTGAAAGAAACAAACTATAAAAACCATTTCCAAATAATATGAAGCAAACAACTATATTAAAAAAAGTGTCTTCTCCATATGAATCAAGTTTATCTTGCAAAAGCAAAATTAATATGGTAATAGAAGTTAAGAAAAGTAAAAACACGGAAAATAAAGTAATCATGTTAATAGCAATTTATGTAAATATAAATATAAAAGCGTAGATATGCTTCATAGTAATGGTAATCAAATAAATGTTAGTAATGGTAATCAAATAAATGTTTAATGATAATGATAATTTAATTTGATATAAATAGATATCATTATGATTTCAAACCAGTTAATATTGTAAAAATAAAAAATAATAATGGTAGATGTTGGTAAAATCATTTATTTGATAAAAAAATATAAAACAATCATTAAAATTTATATATATAAATTAAAATAGTATATATATAATATGAACTTAATAATATACATATATGTAACTTATATGCATTTCCAAAATGAGGTTTGTGAATTGGTAAAAGTTATGGATTTTAAGATTTCCAAATTCCATCATTATGTTGGACATCTTCCTATCACTTGTTTTTGGATGTTTCTAATTTTTTTTCAAATGGATTACATTTTTTTTAAAGAAGTTTTTGGTTTTATAAAAAATTATTTTGAATGCCTTTGGTTCTTGATCCTTTATGGATGAGATCTTTCTTTAAGGGTTTCAAAGAAAGGCAAGTATTATTGATGTCAAAGTCATATCTAAAACTTGAAAGCATGAATGTAAAGGTGTAATAAAAAACTAAAGGAGCACAAAACTCCAATACCACTATGATAACTCAACTTGTAGTTTGATTATTTATTTGTTACATTTTACTTCAGTTTGAAAACCTAATTACAATTATAACAATCCATGTAAGGATTCAAATATATATACACAAAGAAATTAATCTTGAGATAATTATGCATATCCATGTAGGGATGAACAAGCTAGTATACTGTAGTAAATTGACAACTACATAGCAGAATCCCAATATACTCATGGTCACCCAATAATAATCAAATTACCATCTAATTAAGCATGCAATATCTACATGAGTGTAGCCACAACAATGCAATGCAAACCATACACATAAGCACACTTGTAGACAAGAAATAAACACATTCCATAATAAAACAACCATGGAATTCATAAATAAAAATAAAGTACTCACATGAAGATAAACACTTATCTTAATAGATGTCCAAATTGGTTGTAGGATCTATATGTTCCTCCCAGCTGTAGGATCTTTGCTACAATTAATCTTGATATAGAAAAGGTCACCCCAAAGTTGGGTCTATCAATCCATAAGGGCGATGGTCTCAACAAATCTCCACTCAGCTCAACCATTCACAAGCTACTCAAACAACCCTCTCTACCCAATCCCTAATGCAACTTCCTGGTGTAGAAACCCCATCCACTTATGTCTCAATCCTCAGTACTCATCCCCAATCAACCCGAACAACACAATGAACAACCCCCTTCTCTAAGTTAATAGTCCCTTGGGTACCATACCATTTTTGTATGTAAACTATACCAAGTATAGGTATTCGTCCCATCTGGAAGGATGATCCATCATATACATGCTCAACTTATCCTCAGTCATTGATTAACTCTTTCATTCTTCCCATTTGTCCATGGGTAATATGTTTTTCTCATATTTAAATTTGTGCTAAAGCCTTTAAATATGCCCTACCAAAAGTTGGAAGTGAACTTTGAATCTCTATATGAGATGATTTCCTTAGGAATATGATGCAACCTAGCAACTTCTTTCATATAAATGTTAGCTATGTTAGCAGCTTTATGGTTGACTTAACTGGAATAAAATGAGCTTCTTTGGTAAGTTTTTCCACTGTGACTACCTTGATGGAATCATGATGCTTAGTTTTCTTGGGAAACTTTGTGATGAAACATATAGACACGACATCCCATTTCTAGTCACGTACAAGAAAATGTTGAATCAATCTCGTTGGGTTCCCGTGCTCATCCTTTACTCTCTGACATTCCAAACACTTACCCACATACTCTGTAATATCCTTCTTCATACCTAGCAAAAAATACTGCCCCTTTATTGTTATCAACCCTAATGGCACTTCTTCGTCCGAGTGTCGACATTCTCTATGTTGGTACACAAAAGGACAAACTAGGATTGAAGTTTGCCAAAGCACTATAGATGTTCATGAATTGGGATGCATTTACCTCTTAAACTAGCTTGCTATATATGTTTCTAAGTGTTGAGTTGTGTACATGAATATCTTCATTGCAACTCGCGTACTGTACGCAACTATCTGCATTACAACCCGCGTACGCTAGTTTCCTTCGAGCAATTCGCGTGTCATACACGGGTTTCCTATATCAATAGTCGCGTACATCTTAGTTTGGCTTTAAAAAATATAAAACACGATTATTTGAGATTAGTTGGGCCCTCATCTTTAACTATCCCAACTTTTTCAACCACCCCATCCTATGAAACTACTCCATTTCCCAAAGTATAAATAGAGGCCTTGGGGTGGGTACTAATGAATGAAGATTGGAGAGCAAAGCTATGCTGGTGGTATATCTTCAGAAGTCTTGGAGCAGCAGAACTCAAAGTCCTTTGGTTGCAGAGGAGTCCTTGTCTCAGAAGCTGGGTTGTGCTCTTATCTCATTCATTGATTGTTAATAAAGAGAATTATTCTTCTAACATTGTGTTGAGTCTATTTCATGTATTGTGGTTAATGAATGTATTTGATTATATGTTTGATATATTGTTTATCTAAGCTCTTATATATACATGCATGAGATATTACTTGGAGAATTCCCTCTTTACAGGTGAAAGAGGTACATCCCTGGAAGCTTTGGAGAGAAAAGGAGCGGGAGGTACATCAAGAATTTCTTCCTATTCCCTTTCCATTCTCTAGTAAAGCTGATTGTCTGCATGGTTAGTAGTAAGTTGGTAACCCTATACCCTAGGTTACAAGGGTGCTTAATCCCGAACAACAGAACTGGCGACTCCGCTGGGGAGTCCAACCTATTGTAGGTTAGTCATGTAGATACTTGCCTAGTCTTTGCTCTGATTCAATGTGTGGTTTTCTATCTTGGATTTGGTTTGCAGTAGTGTGTCTAGAGACCTATATTATTTTTTTCATTTTGAATTTTGTTGTTGTTGTGTACGCGGGTTGTTGTGCTACACAGTCGTGTACAACAACTTGTATACATGGGTTTCTCTATTGGACATCCGCGTACAGTACACGGGTTGCTCTATAAGACAGCCGTGTACATCTTTTAGCAGTAAATTTTTAGGTAGGGTTGCTTGTCCCTGTCTTGCTTAGATTTTGCTCTACTTTAGGGTCTTCTATTGTTGGCATCTTGCTGTAAGTCTGAAAGTCCTGTACACCATACTTTGTGCTTTTCAGTAAGCCCTTGAGTTTTTGTTGTTTGAGTCTTCTTTCACTTAGCAATTTGAGGTGGATTCTCCTGTTTGGGTGATAGGTTCAATGCTGTGTATTTGAATCAATGATCAGGATTTTACATAACTTGTACTCTGTACTGCTTTCGAGTAGTGTCAGTTTGGCACTTGTCCTTTAGTGTTTTCAATGGATTTTATTCATTGTTTCTTCCCAAGCTAGGTGTTTTCCAAGTCTCCTCCTTAGGTGGTTGAATTTGGTTCTTGCAAGTCTGCTATACTTCATATTGCTTGCTTTATGGTCTGATTATTCAAGCATACTCAAGAAGTTTTGCATTTAGGTTCATGGTAATTTTTGAAGAATTTGAAAAGTGAAGAAAAACATTGGAAACATTTGCATTTTAATTGCATATTGTAGTTTTATTTTCAGTATTTTCGAATAAAATTTCAAAAATTGCAAAAAATAAGTCTTAGTCTTCTCATCCTTAGTTGTAATTTCATTAGTTCATATTTACAAAAAGAAAAGAAGCTTGTTGTAAGTAGTTGTAATTTGTTTTGGAATTCATTTTATGCACCTTTTTATTTTTCTTATTGAGTCTATAATATCATGGTCATTCACGCCACTTACCCTCTGACTAAGAATATCCCTTAAAATGAACGCTATAATTTAAAATTTATTAGTAAGTTTTTTTATAAGGTCATACACCTACTAGCTTAGGATAGATTTGTGGGATAGGAAGTGTAAACTCCCCACAAGTATTTAAATTCAGACGTAGTTGGCCATTCGATAGGTAAATCCTTCTCTATGTTGCTAGTATCTAGGAAGCTCCTCTCAAATGGGAGTTAAGCACGAGGCCACGTGGAGGCTTGGACTGAGGAGATAACCCTCTGATTCCTTGTCAAAATGTAGACCAAGGTTTTTGCGCATCTGGGGATTTTTTCCTAGATAGAGTTTAGGGCTTTGCTACCCTACCCATGCGTACGAATCAGGCTTACGGCTGTCCCCCTAGACTATTGATATAGTTAAGGTAGCCTTTAGTCTCTTTGACATCTAGGGTTTATACACAGGTAAACCAGAAGGCTATTTTTGGTTCACCTTGGATGGGCTTGGAAGGTAACCCTTGTTGAAAGTGTAGGAGGGCGATGGGTGATTCCTCTGCTTGTTCCTAAGAACCTATTCAAGGATGCCAAGAAACTATCTCTCAGCTTTCTTCGGGAAAGCATATCTTATACCCCTTGTGATTGTGAGACTTTAGGAAATTTTGTAGTGATTTCTCTGTGGTTTGTCTGTGTTTATCCGACCTTAGGGTGTGAAGAATCAAATTTACAATCGTGGAGGACCAATCTGTCAGAAGATCATGAATATTGAAAAACCTTCCTCTGCTTATTACATTGGAACCTCCACCTCCCCCTCAAAGGTGGAGATTCGACACAAACGGTTCTTTTGAACCGATAGGAGTTAGTGAAGTTTTGGGTGAACCGAAACTTAGGACAGACCAATTTGATTTAACTATAGTTGAGATAGAAGACTTGCAGGCTGACGAGTTTGAAAGGAACTTTAATTCACCTCTAACTGACTTAAACGATCCTGTGATCGTTCAGGTTCATCCTTTCAATTCACCCGTGATTGGTGTCCCTATGGGAAGACTAATGTCTACTACAAGAGAAAGTTCTTCTACCTCCACCTCAGCTGCTCCGGCTAAAGGAGTGCCACCTCCCCCGATTGGCGCCCCTAGAACAAGTATACCTACTACACCATTAACTCTAGTTAGCTGGGTGGTTCAACCACCATCTCCCACCAATTTAGTAGGTACTTCTAGTGGAGTGGTCACTAGAATTCCTAGTGTACCTTCGGTTCCTACTTCCTTCACACACACTGCTCAGAGTGGTCGTATAGGATCCTCGTCATTTGTCCAAGGTTTTCCTTGGAATGGGGGGCACATTCCCCCATCCACTCCATATGTAGGTCCAACACCCACATATGTAGGGGTGCAGTTTGAAAACCCTAATCCTTATGGTCAAGGTTTTCAAACTCCAGTTTTAGCTCCATTCACGAACTCTCCTTTCTCACTTTTTCATGGAGGGATACCTGCTCATGTGTTCCAAACCCCATCTTTGACTAGGGCATGTAGAACCTCATACACTACACCGCACATGAACAATCCACTGAATTATGGGTGGAATCCTTTCCAAAGCGGCCCAACCACTTTGCAACCGGAAACAGGGGGCAACCACACCTTCACATCTTGGAACATGGGGGCAAGACCCTCTAATACCCAAGATGGTACCTTTAATGCTCCGGTTAGACCCAAGCTCCCTTTCCTGGAAACTTTAAACTTTCTAGACTTGTCGAAACTAATGAATGAACCGGTGATACATAATGCCTCTTGGCCAGCCGTTCCTACCAAGTTTCCCTCGGATATTCCAAAATTCAAAGGCAAAGTTGGTGATGATACAGGAGCTCATGTGACCACTTTCCATTTGTGGTGCTCTTCGAACTCACTAAATGATGATACAGTTTGGTTGAGACTGTTCTAAAGAAATCTGACCAGTACTGCAGCAAAATGGTACATTGAACTACCTTCTGCTGCGGTTGATAGTTTTTGGGACTTGGCTAATGTATTCCTTAGTCACTTCCAACTTCTTGTCCAATATGATTTCAGGAAAGACTTATTGTCTACCTTTTGGCAAGACAAGGCCACTCATATTTTGGATCACATCCAAGAGTGGAGAAGATGGAAGAGCCTTATCAAAGCCACCATCCCTCCTGATTTTTTACTAGAGTGGTTCCTTAAATCCCTATTTCCATATATATCTAAGGATGCATCTACTTCAGAAGTGACCAATGAGGAAGAGGCTATCCTCAGGGCCCAGCAGCTAGATTTGATATATTCTCAGTCTGGGATTTTATATGAGATCATTCTTGATGCACCGAGGCCAACGCATAATGTAGAGAAACCTAAGCTTGGACCCCATGTCGATGGTGTGGTTGGTTCTGTGAAATCTCCCACTGTAGAGTCTTTGGCTAAATAGCTCCATGAGTTGTCTATCAAACATTCTATGGCAGAGGCAGCAAAGGCTGCTCCCTCACCCCAAAATGAAAATGTTTTTGCACAATCCTCTCGAAAGGGAAATCAACAGCCCGGTGGGAAAAATAAGAAAGGAAAAAAAGGTGAGGGAAACCAAAACAAGCAAAAACCCACAAACAATGCTGATGGGGGCAAAAAAGAAAAGAAGAAGGTAAAATTCCCATGTAAGTTGTGCCATGAAGATCACCTGACTCATCAATGTCCCCTTATGGAACAAGCTCAGAAGTTGTTAAAAAGCCAACAACCGGCTGTCCTGAAGGATCCTTTTCCCCAAGGATAGAATTCTACTTCAACTTCAAATGTAGTAGGGGGCACCACAAATGCTCCTAACCCTAATTATGTCAACATGGTTCAATCCCAAACTTTACTCCAGACTAGGAACAATAACTATGAAACATAGGCTTCAGAGAAGGGTAAGTTGATAGGTGAAACTTCCAACCCTCTCATGATTTAAAAACCTACCGAACCTATGCCCAAGATACCGAAAGGTGTCTTCAAGAAAACCTTGCACAATCCCAAAGCTAGGGCTGTAGCCAACTACTCTATAGTTGAATATTTATCCCAGACCCCTTATGCGATGTCGGCTTTAGAGGTGTTACAGATTTGTCTCGCCCAGTGAGATGCACTCTTAGCAGCCTTAGGTAGCATGGATTCATTGAGCCTCAAGGCAAAATTTAATTTGTCTGAGGTAAAAATTTTCCTACCTTATCATGTAGCCTTATCGATAGATGTCATCCATGGTGGAAAAAACATTGGAAGGGCAGTTGTTGATGAGGGTGCTTCTACATGTGTCATGTCCCTGTCTTGCTAGAAAGCTATTGAATATCCAGAGCTAGTCCCATCAAACACCCTACTTACTGCTTTCGACGAAAGGTCATTTCATCCACATGGTATCCTACTGGATTTCAAAATAAAGTTAGCAGGGAAGGCACTATCTGTTGAGGTAGAGGTGATTGACGCACCTTTGGATTATAACTTTCTCTTGGGGAGAATTTGGACTTATGCCATGTCCGCTATTTCATCAACCGTACTTCAGGTTGTAGTGTTTCCACATGAAGGGAAGTTGGTTACTGTAGACCAACTCAGTTTTACTCGAAAGGGCTGCATGGAAACTAAAGAGGCCACCGTACCATTGGTTGATCAGGTTAAACTTACTTTAGAGAGCTTAGGGGCTGGAATGTATGCATCATTGATGGGCACATTCAATATTCCAGCTCTGATTAATTATCTAGGTTCTACTAGTGTAGGGAAGTCTATAGCAATTGTTGTTGATAGAACATATCCTTGGGTTCTTCCTTCCCGCCATGAACCTGAAGTGCCCTTATCAGCAGCAGAAGTAGCTTATCAAGCTATCATTCATACCATTGTTGATCCCATTTTGGTCCCTCTCATAGTCTCAGAGGAGCCAAAAGAAGCCTATCTTCCTGCTTGGGCAAAGAACTCTTTGCATTCTAGAGACTACTTAGATATGGTTTTTCCTTCTGATGAAGCCATTTTGGAAGCTATGTGCAGACAAGATAAGATTTGCAAAGATCTTCACCATCGATCCTATTTTCTTCTAGAGTTAAGCAAAATTGAGAACTAGGAGTTCCATATGAGACTGGCAGGCAATGTGGATACACCTATTAATCCCTTACCAAGGGAAGGAATATTTGCTGAGGGGAATATGGCAAATATTTCCACTACCATCCCTATCAACATCTCTACAAACCAAAATGTTGTGGAAAATGTACACATCGGTGCAAACTGCTCTCCGGAGGAGATTGCGATCTATACATTCTTGTTTAAGGAATTCTGCGACGTATTTTCCTGGTCATATGAGGAGATGCCAGGCATTGATCCATCAATAGTCGAGCATGAAATCCGAACTTACCTTGATGCTAGGCTTGTTTGACAAAAGTTGAGGCTTGGCAATCCGTGTAAAGTGGCAGCTGTTAAGGCTGAAGTTGAAAAACTGCTGAAAGCCGGTTTCATTTACCCAATAGCTTTGACAAAATGGGTATCCAACCCCATTCCTGTTGACAAAAGGCAAGGGAATATACGCATTTGTACTGACTTTTAGGATCTAAAGAAAGCTTGTCCTAAGGATAACTACCCCACGCCATTCATAGATCAAATAATTGATGCCTGTGCGGGAAGTGAAGTCTTTTCATTTATGGATGGTTTCTATGGGTATAATCAAATCCAAATTAAAATGGAAGACCAACATAAAACAACTTTCATTTGTCCTTGGGGTACATTCGCATACAAGAAAATTCCCTTTGGATTGAAAAATGCTGGGGCTACCTTTTAGCGGGCAATGAATTTTTCCTTTCATGACATTGAAGCCATTGTCGAACCCTACCTTGATTATCTGCCAGCACATCCTCGTAAGAGGATCGATCACCCAGATCTCTTGCGTTTGATTTTTGAACGATGCAGATACTACAAAATTTGCTTGAATCCCCATAAGTGTGTTTTCTGTGTCGAGTCAGGGAGACTGCTCAGATTCATTGTTTCCAACAAAGGTATTCAGGTGGATCCTTTGAAAGTTGAGGCCATAGTAAATCTGCCTCCTCCTCATTCTATCACGCAGCTTCAAAGCCTGCAGGGGAAGTCTAACTTCCTTCGACGTTTTATTGTAAATTATGCCAAGATTACTAAAGGTTTCATGCGCATGTTGAAGCAGGACACCCCATTTGTATGGGATGAAATCGCACAACTTGCATTTGAGGCATTAAAGAAAGATTTGTTGTCGGCACCATTATTGCACCTGCCAGATTACTCTCGTGATTTTATATTGTATCTGGCCGCATCTGAGTCGACCATAGGGGTAGTACTAGTCCAGGAGGATGATAAGCTCCAATAGCATGTTGTCTACTATCTTAGCCGTGCTTTAGCTGGCCCTAAACTTAGGTATTCCCACATCGAGAAGTTGGCCTTAGCAACTGTATATGCTATTCAGAGGTTGCGTCACTACATCTTACTTAGGACCATGATGATAGTGGAGGATGTTAATCCCTTCCAATATGTTTTGTCCCGACAGATATTTGGAGGAAAATTCAATAAATGGATAGTCATTCTTCAGGAGTTTGACTTAGATTTCCAATCTGCCATATCCAAGAAATCCTTAGTTTTTGCTGAGCTCATTGCAAAATTTCTGGTAGAGAAAGATGTAGGCATTGAAGAGGACTCATTCCCAGATGAGCATATCTTTTTGATTTCCACCTATGACCCTTGGTATGGAGATATAATTGTCTATCTCCAGACTTTGAAGTACCTTGCAACCTTCTTGTGGAAAAAACGACGCAAACTACGCATACATGCCAAAAACTACCTCATTATTGGAGATACTTTATATCATAGGGGGGTATATTCCATTTTGCGTTGATGTCTTACCCATGAAGAAGCAGAGATTGTCCTAAATGATGCCCATAGTGGACCGTGTGGGGGTCATTTATCTGGGTTAGCAACGAACCAGAAGATCTTACGTGCTGGTTATTTCTCGCCCACAATCTTTAAAGATTGTGTGGAAGCTGTGAAGCTCTATCATCCTTGTCAGCTTTACACCAGAAAGATGCGGTCGCATCCTGCTCCATTATTTTTCGTCATCTCAGTGGGCCCCTTCATGAAGTGGGGGATAGATTACGTGACGTACAACCCAGTCTCAGCTAGGGGGCACAAACATATAATTGTCGCTATATATTATTTCATGAAGTGGGCAGAGGCAATGCCCACCTATAAAGCTGATAGGGAAACTACAACTTTCTTCATTTTCAACCAAATTATCGCACGATTCGGTATCCTTAAAGAGATTGTCACTGACCATGGCAGTCACTTTGAAAATAGTATGATGACTGAATTGACCACTATGCTAGGGTTTAGAAAAGAGCATTCATCTTCTTTCTATCCTCAAGTGAACGGTCAAGTCGAGGCTATAAATAAAACCTTGAAGACTATTCTCAAGCGTACTATTAATGCATCCCATTCCAATTGGCACATCATGCTATATCCTACACTTTGGGCTTATCAGACCAATGTGAAAACTGCTATAGGGTTCTCTCCTTTCCAACTCATTCACGGAGTGGAACCAGTAACCTCGGTTGAATGTGAAATACCATCCTTAAAGATTGCTATTCATGTGTTACCTGATATGACTGAGCTGGAAGAATGTTTGTTACACTTAGAACATATAGATGAGCAGTGTAGAGATGTGCTGATAGCAAATGAAGCTCATAAAATAGGGTAAAAAATCAATACGATAAGTCAGTCAAACCTCAGATTTTTTTTTGAAGGGGAGCTTGTCTTGCTCTGGGATCAAGACAAAGAACCCCTGGGGGTAGGGAAATTCAAGTCTATGTGGTTAGGACCTTATGTTGTGTCAAATTTTTTGAAGAAAGGTGCATATGAATTAACATATTTCGAGGGGAATAAGCTGTCTGAGCCTAGAAATGGGCTTTACTTGAAATAGTACTATGCTTAGGCTTAGCGCTTTTTCCTGTATTTTTATTGTATGTATTTTATGTACAATAGTTCGTCGGTTTTTGTTCTTATACCATCTGTTGGTTGTTACAGATTCCTTTCGATTGGTTCATAGGTTTCGTAGATGGCACTAGTCGCCACACTTGTAACCTGGCTTTAGCTGCATGGGTCATTTACTCACCCTCAGGATAGCTAGTTGCCTCTAGAGGCGCTTTCCTAGGTCCTGCTACCAATAATGTGGCTGAATACAGGGCTGTCATTGAGCTTTTATGGGATGCTTTATCACATGGAATCACCCAGCTAGAAGTTAGACTTGACTCTCAATTGGTGCTTTCCCAGCTCAATCGAGCTTATCAGGTGCAGAACCCTATTTTACTACATATTTTTATGCAAGTTAGGTTATTGGAAAGAAATTTTGAGTTTATTACATTCAATCATATTCCGAGAAATCAAAATTCATTAACTGATGCATATGCTAATTATATCTTGGATTGGCACTTAACACATTTTGCATAAAAATAGACAACAGATACATTACAAAACACATGTAAATAAAATCGACAATATATATATATATATATATGTGTGTGTGTGTGTGTGTGTGTGTGTGTGTGTGTGTGTGTGTGTGTGTGTGTGTGTGTGTGTGTGTGAATATCTGTCCATATACATAGGTCGAGTTTTCTGATCCTCAGATCCAGTCATAACTATATAATATACAAAAATGGATCGAAGTCCATAAAATGCTCCTATGTCTAAGCTTGACCACCTTGGTCATCATGTCCACCCTGGTCATCTGGACCACCCTGGTCCCCCAGATCATCCTGATGACCCTGCTCTCGATCTTCTTCAGCTTCCTCAGCTACAACATCCTCAACGACGTCGATGTACACACGTACTACTCTAGCTACCCGCCTCATAAGGTGTATCCAGACAGGTGGTATACCAACCACTAGATCCTACATAACGGCAAGAATATGTTCAATACGTAAAGTAGGTACTCTTTGGGTAAGCCTAGCCAACTTTCCCTCAAGAACCCTAATCAAACCATGGTCTTCTCCCGCCACAGGACGCACATACATACGTGGATTCCTAGTAGGGTGGACTAGTCCAATATCTGCATTTTAATATTTTAAAGGATTTAAAACTCTTGTACACATGTATTTATATTTATGACTAAAATTTATAAAAATTTAAAAACTTGAAAATAAAAAATACTTGACGCTCCCCATGCTCCTTCAGGAGGGAGGACAAGGTCGGTTGTTAGAATTTTATCATTCAAGCTAGCATTATGTTAGGATTTTTAACTGAGAGAATAAAAATTACAACAATCAAAGACAAGAGACAATTAACACAATGCTTTTCCTGCTGCAGGTACCTAGGAAAAAGAAACAGAAAGAAAAAAGAAGAAGAAAGAGCATCATCCTTCCAGACTTTGGATCGGATTAAAGGATGCAAGCTCGTTGACCGACACAGAAGTCGGCCAACTCCTCAAGACATTGGCCAAGGAAGCAAAGACAAGGAATGCACAAAAAACTAAAGAGCTCTCGAACAAAAATGTAGAACAAGTCGAGTTTCTCGGCAAATGTAGGGCTCTAGCTCAGTCCGTGATACCAGGCCCTATTGAAGTCGACACAGATTGATTGTTGGAAAGAGCATATCATCTCTTCAAGACCATGGTATCGACCGTCCAGGCCCGTCTCCAAGAGACTAAGGAAGAGCAGAAGGAAGAGACTGCCCAACTACTACTAGCACAGCACACTGCCTTCTCAGAGGCATACAAAGTGCTGCAGGACCACATGGAGGAATCTGTTGTTACCGAAGAAGTCTTAAGAGACTAGCCTACTCACTATGGGAAAGTCTATCAACAGACCCGGCAGACTCGTCAAGGCATTCATGCTTTGGAGGGAAGGAAGACGACAGAGGCAGCACTCAGGCAGACGATAGAAGAACAAATTGTGCTGGAGACAACCAAGCTGCAAAAGATGGAACAAGAAGCACACCAGTGGGTCCAAAAATCCCTTCCAAACTTAGAGAAAGTCGACATCATCTGCCCGCAGATGAAAAGACTCATCGACACAGCTGACGAACAGAACCAGATCTTGGGCCCCAACATGGAGAAGATCGCAGAAGTCCCACTCTCTGAAAAGATGTCGGTTCTGTCACGCTTAACTACACTAACGATTGACATCCAGAAAGCTTTGCAGAGTTGGACATATTTTCAGCATCACCTTGCCATCACCGCTCTAGCCATTGTCGAGATCTACATTGAGAAAAGGCCAACCATTCGTCTGCACAGCCCTCCACAATAGCATTTTGGAAGAGTCTGACAGAGACATATTTTTTGTACCTCCCTGTTTCTTCGGGACACAGTCCTTGTCTTTGCTTCCTTGGCCAATGTCTTGAGGAGTTGGCCGACTTCTGTGTCGGTCAACGATCTTGCATCCTTTAAGCCGATCCAAAGTCTGGAAGGATGATGCTCTTTCTTCTTCTTTTGTCTTTTTGTTTCTTTTTCCTGGGTACCTACAGTAGTTGAGGGGGTTTCGGTGGTTGGTGGGTTTGAAGTCGATGGTTTTTTTGGCTTGGTGGTTGGTATGGTTGCTTCTGGTTGAGAGGATGTAGTTGGTTGGGGTATATGTGGCTGGGAATCAGGGGGTGGTGGAGGTGGTGGGGATGATGATGGCAGGGGTGGAGATGATGGTGGCGGTGGTGATGTAGTGGGGGAATGGTCGAGGGTAATGGGTTTGTCGAAATTAGGTTGTAAACTTACATCGGACAGTGAGTCTATTTCAAGGTTAGTGGTGGGGAAGTTGGTTTAGGGTTGGGGGTGAATGTGTTCGATGGTAGACTGCACATGGCCAATTATGTCGCCTTCTTGGTCAGATCGAGTGAAGGTCGATTGAATGTGTGCAATTACCTGGGGGTTTGTGCTGCTGCTGGTATAAAGAGGACTGAACCATTGGGGTGTATCTCTTCGACAAGGTAAGGTCCCATCCATTCTGTGTGGATTTTCTTGGGTTTTCCTTTGACTCGACTATTATAGATTAATGCAAAGTCTCCGACCGATAGGTTTTTGTTTTTGATGTTGCGGTCGTGCCATGCTTTCTGCTGTTGCTTGTGAATTTCTTGGTGTTGTATAGCCATGAGTCTGTGTTCTTCCAGCTTGCTAAGTTGAAATAGTCGATCCTTTCTTGCATGTTCGACATCAACATGTAATAGTTGTGCAATAATAGGTGTCTGCTATCGGAAATGTAGGGGGATGACTGCTTCTTGCCCGTAGACTAGTCGAAAGGGGGTTTGGTCGGTCGACCATTTATAGGTTGTCCTATATGCCCAGAGGACCGCAGGTATTTTCTCATCCCAGTCGTCTTTGTCGGTACTGCATATTTTGGTTAACCCTTTTTTCAATGTTTTATTGAAATCTTCAATCGCGCCATTCGACTGAGGGTGATATGCTGTACTCCGTCGATGGTCGATGTGAAATTGGTCGGTCAAATTTTTGATGGTTTTGTTGATAAAGTGTGATCCTTGGTTGCTGATCAATGTGAGTGGGCATCCGAATTTAGTGATGATGTTTTCTTAGATAAATTTAGCGGCTACCTCACTGGAACATGTATTGACGGGTTCAGCTTCAGCCCATTTAGTGACATATTCTACTGTTGTGATAATATATCTTGCACCTGATCTTTTGGCTAGGATAGGAAATGGTCCTATGAAGTCTATAGACCAAATTTCAAATGTGAGACTATGGTTTACAGATATCAAGGGAATCAGTGTGCTCGGCAGAGGTCGACCAAGTCGTTGACATCGGTCACATCGACTAACAAATTTTTTGCTATCTCTGTGGATCGTCGGCCACCATAATCCCGACTGTTGGATTTTTCTTGCAGTTGTATCCGCTTGAAAATGTCCTCCTGCAGGTCCATAGTGTGCTTCATGCATGATTTGGTCTCGCTCATGGTCGAGTACACACCTTCTGAGAATGTCGTCTAACCCCATTTTGTATAGAAATCCATTGATGAGGCTGTAAGGGATAGCCTTCATAGCTAAGATTTTTTTTTTCTTAGTGTTCAGACCTTCTAGTGCCTGACCTGTCTCTAAGAGCTGAGCTATTTCTTTGAGTTTTTCTGGCACTGCTTCTATGCGAAATAAATGTGCATCTGGAAAGTCGTCATCAACTCCGGTTGGTTCCTCTCCTGTGTCTATATGGGATAGGTGGTTGGGCCCGACATTTAACTTTCCTGGTCGAACCACGACTTCAAACTCAAATTCTTGAAAAATAAGTAGCCAGCGACAGATTCTCCCATGATGAAGGGGTTTATTGACAAGGTATTTCAAGGCTTGATGGTCGGTATAAAATGTGAAGGGGTTGGCCAAGAGGTAATGTCGATACTTTTGGAGGGCAAAGACCATACCTAGGGCTTCTCTTTCAGTGGTCGAATAGTTCCTTTCAGCCTTATTTAATTTTTGACTGCTGTAAACTATAGGGTAATCCATCCCGTCATCCCCTGGTTGAGTCAGGATGGCTCCGATTGCGACTCCTGATGCATCAATATGCACATGAAATTTGGTCGACCAATTTGGAAATTTGAGTATGGGGGCTTCGACCAGTTTTCTTTTTAGTTTGTCGAAGGAGATTTGGCATTCCTCTATCCATTTAAACTCTTGGTCTTCCTTTAGTAGTTCTTCTAAAGGATAGGTCATATCTGAGTAGTGTCTTATGAACTTTCTATAATAGCCTGTATGGCCAAGTAACACCCTGACTTGTTTAGGGTTTATCGATGGTTTCAGGTCGAGGATGATTTTAATTTTGGCAAAGTCGACCTTGATACCATCTTTATAGACAATATTCCCTAAGAGTATGCCTATGGGAGTCATAAAGATACATTTCTTAATGTTCAGGGAGAGTTGAATGTGTCGACATATCTCTAGCATAAGTCGAAGCCATTTGCAGTGATCTTTTAAGGTGGAGTATATAGTCCAGTCGTCAAAGTATACTGCCATGGTCTTATATATGTATTCTTGGAAAGTCTTAACAAAAATTCAGGAAAACACTACAAGTGCATTCTTCAACCCAAAAGGCATAACTCTGTAAGAAAAGGAACCAAATTCATAGACAAATGTTTTCTTCTTTTGATCTTCTTTTGCTATGGGTACTTGGTTGTATCCTAAGAATCCATCTGTGAATGAGTAGCATTCATGGCCTGCAACTTCATTCAAGATTTCATCAGCATAGGGGGTTGGGAATGGATCTGTTAATGTTACTTTGTTGAGCTCCCTAAAGTCGACATAGATTCTTAACCTTGTCGGGTCATGTTTCTTGGGCTGGACGACCATGGGACTTGCCCATTTGGACTGGTCGATAGGGTAAATGATCTCTGCTACTAACATGTTGTCTATTTCCTTTTTAACTATCTCCTTGTACTTGTGAGCTAGTTTATAAGGTATTTTCTTGATAGGTCGGACATCAGGTTTAGTATCTAATTTCATTTCTCCCATTTCTTGTACTAAGCCTTGTAAGTCTTTATAGTCCCTGGCAAAGACATCTTGGAATTTTCTAAGTAATTTCACTATTTCGGTGGTCTGTTGTTCGTTCCAGTACTCACCAATCTTGGCTATTTTAGGTCGGTCGTCATTTGAAATGTCGACCTCTTTAGTTTTCACTTTGGCATCTAGCCACTCTAGTGCTTTAGCTTCGTTTATCAGCTGACTTCCTTCTTTGAACTATGAGAATGTAGCAGAAAAGTCGACGGCAGTCATTCTTTCAAGATCTGGTTTGTCGGTGGTCTCAACTTTCAGGATTGAATGGATAGGTTTTGTTGTTTCAATATGGTTGGCTTTCCATATGAAGCTCTTGCCTTCGATGTGTTCATTTTCTAAGTGTAAACGGGTTTCCTGTGGTCTGGACTCGGTTTGTATATTGTTACAGTCCTTGATCTGTCGATGGTTCTAGGAGGGTTGTTTTTCGGTCGGTTGGAGAAATTGTTTAATTTGCTGTGCTGTCTCGGCTAGTTTTTCATTTTGAGGTATGAACTGGAAGTATTTGATAAAATTTTCCTTGAGTTCCTGCCAAAAGAAGGTTTCACCTCTAGCTTCCTCCATCTTATACCATTTATTGGGTAAGTCGGCTAGGGTTGAGGGGAACAAATGTGGCCACGCTCTCTCATCTTTATATCCAAGTCTTCTCCACTCCTTTTCACAAGTCTTAATGTGTTGTTCTAGGTTTTCTCCTTGGGTAAAAGTAGGGATCTGGGCTTGTTGGGTTAACTTCTTTCCACCAAACCGTTCGACAAAGAAAGTCGAAGCAGTTGTCCAGGTTTGGAGTTTTGTCTGATGGGTATCCCACCATCTAGCTACTTGACCTGTAAATGTTTCGACTAAGCTTTGGAGTCGATCATGTTCTCCAATATTCTTAGATACTTGTTCAATGTGCATGGCTGGGGATTCCCTCTCCTTATACCTGGGTATTTGTGTAGTGTTTAAGTTGGCTGGTTGTAAGGTAGGTCGTTCCCTGACTTTCTTTTCAAAATTTTTGGGGGTAATGGATACTATGAAGCACTATCGGGTGGGTTTTTTCTGTACTTTTTGTATAGTCCAACACCCTCTTGCTTGTGTTTCGTAATTTTCCATCTCCCAGTCATACAGTTCAGCATTTGAGTTATAACCAATTGAGTCTTGGTTACCTAAGTAAAGTTCTCCATGGATGTTGGGCTCTGTGTAGTCCATATTGTTGTGGATCTGGTAAAGTTGTCGGACATCGACTTCCTCATCAATCAGTTCGATCCAAGGTTCTCCTTGGGAGGTATTAATGGGTACAATGACTTTGTGACCATTTCCTTTTAGCTTGATTCGTTCCTTGTCTAAGGATATGGAGGCTTTCATCTTCCATCCCCAAGGTCACCGACTAGTGCTGGGAAGGATTTAGAGCCTTCTTTTGGGTCGATAATTTCGAAATCAACCTTGGTCGAAATTCCTTTGATGGTTGTTTCGACATTTTTCCAAACCCCAATGGGTTCAATGAGACCTTGGTCGGTGAGTTTTAGGTAAATACCTGACTCGTAGAGTCGAGGTCTTCCCATCTTTTCCCATGTATCCCAGGTCATGATATTTACCTGAGACCCGAAGTCAAGCACTACTTGTCGGATGTGGTAACCTTTGATTTCCAGGTCGACAAGTGGGTCGACATCATTTTTGTCTTTTTGGTTTAGGCTGTAGATGTTCTTAGTTTGTTTTTCGATGTTAGTACTTTTTATTTGATGCAATAAATTAATGAACCGGGCTACGGATTTGTCTGTTTGAGTGAGAGAGATTAATTATTGTATTGTGTTAGGTCGACTACTAATGAGGTCTTCTTGTTGTGCAATGTTGTGAAATATGTGGGTTGCCTCTTGATATGTGTGTTTTTGCTTTATAGGGTCAGGATAAACATTTGTGTCTTTAATCTTGCTAATTTGGGGGTTATCAAGCCCTGTTTTTGTGCCTTGTCGAGTAACAATATGTAAATTCTTAGTAGTTAGTACATCATGCTTTTGTAAACAAGACAAGACATTAACATTTTTCTTCGTATTGATTTTCTCTAACATAGTAGGACAATCCTCAAGGGAGTGATCGCCTACTCCACAGTGTGTACAGAATTTAAGATCATTTCTGTCCTTGTACGGACAATTTGCGTACCGGTGACCTTCTTTGTAGCATGTGAAGAACTGGGTGGGTCGACACGTTCAGATGTCACGATTCCCAGGGAATCGACCTCTTCCTCCATATCCCTGACGTTGGTTGTCGTACCAGCGCTCATATCGTTAGCCGTCGTATCTTTGTCCGTTCTGTTTGTTTTTATTGTTTTGCTCGTTGTTTTGCGCTACTGTGTTTGTTTGGTAGACCACCTGATAGTTCTGTCGGTTCTTCAGGTTTAACTGACAGTCAGCCGTGTTGTGGCTTTTGGTCTCACAGATGGCGCACCAGGAAGCCTTTCCGTTTTTCATGTTAAACGGACAATTTTTCGTAGAATGATCTCCGTGTTCCTAGAAAATGTCGCAAAATGATTTAGTTTGTACAAAGCGAACGTCTTGTCGACTATACTCGTGTCGACAGTTATCTTTCGAGTGACCAGCCGCCGAGCATTTAGTACACCAGATTTCCTGATTCTTGAGGGTTAGTTCTTTCAAAGACTTCTGCACGTTCTCGAGCTATTCCTCTAATTTGTGGTCTGTAGGGTAAGCAGGTATGTCTTCGTCCATCTCGACCTGCAGAGCTTTTGTTAGCGCGTCTTCATGCGTTTTGAATGTCTCCAGACTGATATGTCGACGTACTTTCTGTGATAATCCTGTAAGGAACCATTGAATTAGTAACTATTCATCAATAATGTAATCTAGCTGGCTTAGTAGGTCCTTCCAACGTTTGTCGTAGTCGCGGATTGTCTCCCCTGGATTTTGCTGTGTTGTTTTGAGCTTTTTGGCGGCCAGGTGCTTAGCGTCTGGGGTTTTGAAAAAGGACAAGAATTGCGCCTTAATCTCGACTTTTGTTGCTCTGAGTTTCCTTTCCGAAAAGGTCATGTACCATGTCAATGCCCTTTTCCTTAAGGCTCCGATGAATTGTGCCATTTTTCGGTCTTCATCTGTTACCTGGTTTGCTTCCCAGGTTGACTCACGGATGAACCATTGTCGTCTGGGTCTTCATCTCCCTCGTAGAGAGGAATGTGAGCTGATCCGTGACCAATGTCTGAATCACTTTCATTGCTCTCAGAAGTTGGTGGAGGTGTAGGTGGGGGTGGTGGTGAAAGTGGTGGGGTTATTGATGTAGTCGAGCCTGCGGAATTTTGGTTGACGGATCTTGAGCTCCCGTCGGTCATCGATTTGTCATCGGGGGGGGGGGGGGGGGGGC
>LPNX010121751.1:965101-1094610 GCA_001517045.1 Pseudotsuga menziesii
AAGGAAGAGAACTGAACTGAGTTCTTGTTTGGCTCAACAGCCTAATATATACAATTTACAAAACAGTTACAAAATAACTACCTGTCAGTTTGGTGAACCAACATGACTTTTAGTTAGCCGACTTAATCTTTTGGTTTAGTCGGTCGATTGACTTAGTCGGCTGATAGACTAAGTCGGCTCATCGACTTAGTCGGCTGATTGACTAAGTCGGTCTTCATTCAAGTCGACTTGCTCCTTCTACAGTAGCCTCTTTCTTCCTAGCCCCACTGTCTTATTCTTCCTCAACTATGCGCTACAACTGAGTGTGAGTGAGTGTGTGATAAATATAGAGGCTCACTCTCTATTTATACTAATTCCTGACTTGACAATAACCTACTAGGGCCGACTTCTCTAGGAGATTCTAATAACCCTAGTGCCCCAAAACTACGGGGACTTTAACCCTTGATCAATAGGAGGGTTACCCACAATGACTTGACATGACTTGTTTACATTATAGAACCTCCTAATAGGAGCATCGAGGCATGTCATGACTCAATTACATTACAGATACTTCCCCGAATAAACATCGGGTTACAATACATAAAATATACAAGTGAATACATTCCAAAGTTACATATATATCGACACTCCCTCTTAACTAGGAAGGTATTCTCTCGACACAATTTTTCAGCACTGGTCTTCTTCTCTAGATCATCTCGTCATTTGCATCTTCAAGTCATCTTCATCTTCAAGTCATCTTCATCTTGGATCTGGATCATCACTCGATCTGGATCATCGTCACTAGATCTGGATCATCACTCGATCTGGATCATCGTCACTAGATCTGGATCATCACTGTATTTGGATCATCACGATGACATCATCACTGGATCTAGATCATCACTCGATCTAGATCATCTTGGAGACATCATCACTAGATCTGAATCATCACTCGATCTGGATCATCACTGGGTCATCATCATAGGTGCTATCTCATGATTCTTCTCGTCACAGGAAGTTCTACAAAGCCAACCCTTTTTCATGGTGGTTTTAGGCCTAAACTCCTTGTAGGTATTCTTCAGCACTTATATTTGACTATAAGTTAGAATGGACAACACTCACATCTGACCATGACAGGAACACATCTAATATCATGTCAGAAAGGCACAACACTTACATTCACCAGCATGACAGTACACAACTACTATCATATGTGAAAAGGCACAGCACTCACATTTGACCTTGACTTGTTAGAAAGGAACAACACTCACATCTGACCTTGACTCATCAGAAATGAACAACACTCACATATAACCTTGACTCATTAGAAAGGAATAGCACTCACATCTGACCTTGACTTGTCAGAAAGGCACAACACTCACATCTGACCTTGACTCGTCAGAAAGGTACATCACTCACATTCACCAACATGATAGTACACAACTACTATCATATGTGAAAAGGCACAACACTCACATCCACCGGCATGATAGGACACAACTACTATCATCTGTGGAAAGGCACATCACTTACATCTAACCTTGACTCATCAGAAATGCACTCAGTCATAGACTAAGGGTTCCTTGTAACTGACTAGGTGCCTCCATTCAGAGAATGGAAATAGCCCTTATATCTGATCATGTAGGAAACAATCCTATAGTCATATCAAAATGGCTCAGCACTCACATCTGACATGGAAGAAACCAATCCTCTCACCATGATAGAATGACAACAACCCTTATATCTGATCAAGTGGGAACATATCCCTCAATCACATCAGAATGAACCTGCACTTATATTTGATCATGTGAGACTACATCACATAGTCATATCAGAATGGCCCTCAGTCCTAGACTAAGTATTCCTGGTAACTGACCAGGTACCTCTATTCAGAGAATGGAAATAGCCCTTATATTTGATCATGTAGGAACCAATCCTACAGTCACATCAGAATGGCTCAGCACTCATATTTGACATGGAAGGAACCAATCCTATCACCATGAAAGAATGGCTCAGCCCTTACATCTGACCATGGAAGGAACCAATCCTATCACCATGTCAGAATGGCTCACGGACTCATCACTTCCCCTTGGGGGAAATATCAATCTGGAGAACACCAAGATTCTCCTTGAAGTACTCAAAATTCACTCTGGATAATGGCTTCATCAACACATCAGCTATCTGTTTGTCCATTGCAACATACTAGAGCTTCATTGCTCCTCTCTACACCATATCACTGATATACTGATACTTGATCTCGATATGCTTTGACTTGTCATGGAACACCGGGTTCTTCGACAAATTCACACAACTCTAGTTGTCACAATATATACAAGTAGCATCCAACTGGAGATCAAATAAATCATACAATAGCTCCTTAGCCATACTACCTCACAACTAGCTAAACAAGCCGCGACATACTATGCTTCAGCTGTACTCAGTGCCACACAAGATTGCTTCCTGCTAAACCAAGAGATCACTCCTGATCCCATAGTGAAGCAACACCCTGAAGTGCTCTTCCTATCAATGGCACTTCCTGCTCAATCTGAATCAACATAACCCTCTAGGTTAATCTTCTGGCTCGCCTCATACTTGAGCCCATAATCAACTGTACCCCTCAAGTACCTCAGAATATGCTTTGCAGCAATCAAGTGAACATGTCTCGGATTTGTTAAGAACTGGCTCAAGGTGTTCATAGCAAATAAAATATCCGGTCTCATGTTAGTCAGGTACATCAAGGACCTAATCATCTGACAATACATCGTGGCATCAACTACTTCTAATGAAGCATCACTCAATAGCTTCAGGTTCAATGCCATAGGTGTGGTCATGGCCTTGTAGTCCATCATCCCGAATCTCTTCATGATCTCTACTGTATATTTCACTTGTCCCAGGGAAATTCCATATGCATTCTACCACACCTCCATGCCTAGAAAATAATGCATCATACCCAAGTCCTTCATTTCGAACTCGGTAGCAATATTCCTCTTCGTATCAGCAATCAACCCATCCATACCTATTACAAATAGATCATCTACATATAGTAGGAGCATCACTGGGTTTCCATTATCAACCTTGTAGTAAAGGTTGGAATCTGCTTTACTCTTGGTAAAGCCCAAACTAGATAGAAAGCTGTCAATTCTGTAGTATCATGTCCTGGGTTCCTGTTTCAAACCGTATAGGGATTTCTTCAATCTACATGCATGGGACTCCCTATCATGTGTCTCAAAACCGAGTGGTTGCTCCACATACACTTCCTCTTCTACTTCACCATTTAAGAAGGCAGTCTTGACATCCATCTGGTGTATCTTCCATTTCATCACTGTAGCTAGAGCAAGTACTGATCTGATGGAAGTGTATTTGGCTACAGGTGCAAAAGTTTCTTCATAGTCTATTCCTTCTTTCTGGGAGAAACCACGAGCAACAAATCTTGCTTTATATTTTTCTATGCTACCATCTGCAGCATGCTTGATCTTGTAGATCCATTTGGAAGTTACAACAGACTTCCCTTCTAGTCTTGGGACAACAGACTTCCCTTCTGGTCTTGTGGATCTCGTCTTCACACTTATGGATAATCACTTCTCCTTTGCGAAAATTAACCACAACTGTTGATCTTCTAAATTTCATAGATACTTGGATTATACTGTGATAGTTGAATTAATTCATGAAATTATTAATTTGTGATGCAGAAACAACTCTACACTGTTGGGGATTCTTCAATGTTTTGTCAAACCATCAAATCGCACATGCACACAGACACAAAGAGCTTAAAATCATATTTTTTGGTTATTGAAGGAAGACATCAAATATATGAAAGCAAACACAAAGATTTTAAAAATCTGTTCTTCATTCAATGAACCAACACACTTACATACTCTCTATTATCCTTCCCTTATGCATACGTATACATTAGATCAACTACATTTAAATAGAGCTTCATAAACCTATCAGATCTGACTAACAAGATCTGAACTCCTAAGAAAGGAAATCTACAACTAACTTATCCTCATGCAACCTCTTATAAGATTCGAGGATAAAAATGGAAAATTTAAAGTTATTACAATCAAAATAAATCCTAACAATAAACCTATCCTTCTAGAATTTGATTACATGGAAATGCAAAAACAACATTGGCTAATTATTCAGCAAATAGAGGACTTTGTCTCGATGCTCCTGCATCATACTCCAAGGGAATAAAATAATTCTTCAATAAGTCTGCAGGGTGTACATGGTAGTTGGAAATATCCAGTTTTGTCATCCACGCTGCATCTTCAAAGGGCTAATCCTTCCACTTGACTAAATACTGAAAATAATCCTTGTCCTTGGTACTCCTTGAAATCCTTTTGTCAAGGATAGCTTTAATTTGGGGTTGTTCCTTCTGTGGTAACTGTCCTTGCCAATATATAGAAGAACCATCTCCACCTAAATTTGTTTCTTCTGCATGAACACCTGAATATTTAAAAGGATATATATCTCAAACATTAAAATTAGGAGAAATATGAAGATCAAAAGGAAGTTCTATTTCATAGGAATTTGAAGAAAACTTCCTTAGAATTTTACAAGGTCCAATCTTTTTAAGCTTCAACTTATTGTAGGTCCCCTTAGGAAACCTCTCTTTCCTAAGCTAGGCCATTATTAAATCTCCAACCTGAAAATTAACTTCCTTTCTTTTCATATTTTCTCTCTATTTGTATTTTCCTACACTTTCCTGTAATTTCTTCTTCACATCCTCTTGTAGCTCATGCATACTGGATGCATATTTTCCACCATCCGCACTTCTTCTCTTTAGTCCTCCCAAATTTCTAAGTTCATATACTCCTCTTGGGTTCATTCCATAGAAAATATGAAAAGGACTCATACATGTACTTCTGTTAGGTGAATCGTTATAAGAAAACTCAGCTTAAGCAAGAGCTAAGCCCCATTGCTTCGGATTTTCATACACAAGACTTATGAGTATGTTTCCCAAACTCCTATTTACCACTTCATTCTAAACATCACTCTGAGGATTATAAGAAGAGATAAAACTAGTTTTGGTACCCAAATTCTTCCATAGGGTTCTCCAAAAATGACCAACAAATTTAGTATCCCTGTCAGACACAATGCTTAAAGGTAAACCATGCAACTTCACAATTTCTGAAAATAATAAGTTAGCAATGTTTATTGCATCATTGGTATTCTTACAAGCAATAAAATCAGACAGTTTTGAAAACCTATCCACTACAACATAAATAGAATCATTTCCCCTTTGAGTTCTATGCAATCCCAAAACAAAATACATACTAATGTAATCCCAAGGCCTAGTTGGAATAGGTAGGGGTTGATATAGTCTAGTATTTTGTCTCCTCCCTTTGGCATGTTGACATATCTTTCATTTTCAACAAATTTCTTTACATCATTTTGCATTCCTGGCCAAAAATAGAAAGTACTCACCCAAGAAAATTTTTTATTTTGTCCAAAACGTCTTGACAAACCTCCAGTGTGTTTCTCCTGTATAAATTTTTCTCTCATAGAACACTTTGGAATACATAACTTACTATTTTTTAATATAAATCCTTCCCATAACATGTAGTCTAATCATTGACTTCTATTATGGGTAACTGGATGCTCACAGGATGCATATACATCTTTTATATCCACATCTTCCTTATACATATCAATCAAATTTTCAAATCACAAAGTACTGACCTTAATATCCCGCAAGAGAAAACTTACTCTGCTTAAAGAATCAACAAATTTATTAGATTTTCCATGTGTTTGCTTGATCATAAAGGTAAGTTTTGCAAAAATTTCACCCACTTAGCATGCTTCTGATTCAATTTAGGATGACTATTTATAAACTGTAAAGTATGATTATCAGAATATAATACAAACTCTTTAGGCATCAAGTAATGTCTCCATTTCTTGAGAGGTTGCACAACAACATATAACTCTTTTTCATATGAGGAATACTTCTAATTTTCCCCATTCAAATTATCACTGAGGTATGCTACTGGTCTCTGTTATTGACTTATAACAACCCCTATTTATTTCCCACTAGCATCTATCTCTACCTGAAAAACCTTATCAAAACATGACAAAGATAGAACAGGCTTCTCAGTGATATTTTTCTTCAACAATTTAAATTTTCTGTCAGTTGCTTTTGTCCACTTGAAAGGTTGTCTAATTTGCCTGAAAGTGTCTATTATAGGTGCACAAATTTGACTAAAATTCCTGATGAATTTTCTATAAAAGATTGCAAGGCCATGAAAAATTCTTACCTCATACGCACTCCTAGGAACTGGACAACTTAAAATTGCTTGCACCTTATCTGGACCCATCTTCAACCCTTCTTCTGAAACTACGAAACCTAAATAAATCAACTCTTTCTTCAGGAAACTACACTTTTTCTGATTTATCAATAACTTCTCCTTTTGCAAGGTCTTCAACACCATATTAAGATGTGTCAAATGTTCTTCTCTATTCTGACTAAAAATTAGAATATCATCTAGACACACTATCACACATTTTCCAGTGTATTGATTCAAGACCTCATTTGTCAATCTCATAAAAGTCCTAGGTGCATTAGTAGTAATCCCAAATGGCATTACTAACCATTCCTACAATCCATCATTAGTCTTGAATGCAGATTTCCATTCATCCCCTTCTCTTATTCTTATTTGATGATAACGACCTTTCAAATCTATCTTTGAAAAACACTTTGAACCACTCAACTAATCCATCAAATCATTAATACGTGGTAAAGGAAATTGTTACGAAGAAAACTTCCTATGGCTTGGGGAGTACCACAACAGACAGAGAAACTGCAGAAATCAATCCCTTCCCCATATGCAAGAGAAATACAAAATATAACACTAAAGGATCTTGAAACATACCTTATTCCAGATGGTTGTAGTAGATCCCCGTTGAGATTTTTCCAATCCCGCTTGCGTTAGAAATTTACTCTCAACAACAATAAACAAGGAAAGCATGCTATATAATATAGTGTTAGGCATACTCTAGAATATATAATCAATGACACATAAGCAATTAAACACATCCATGGATTCAATATTCATTTAAACGCACATCATTGGATAGGAAAATATATTTCTATTAAATAAATCAGAGATTACATAAGTGACAACCTCTGTTGGCACGTTTGCGAACCAGAGAAAATGAGTCCTCCACCTGGGCCTCCACCACCTCAATCCTCCATCTCTCAATAGCAAGCTCACAAGAAAAGGAAATCTTGGGAAGAACACAAAGTGCTCCAAGGGACAAAGGGATGCAGACTCAAGTATAAGCAAGCTATGACAACAATGGACTATACTTTTCTTTCTCTTCAATTCCTCTTCCTCAATGTATCCAAAGGGTTCTTTATAAAGTTCTTCAATGGGGTAACAGAAGGTCAAATCTGAGCAATATCAAGGCATATGGAAGGCCAAGAGACAAGTGTCTCAGATCCACATCAAGGAAAAATCCAAAAACATTTGGCCTTTTGCACACATCCTGATGTATGCGGGTTTAGGGGTAATATCTGCGTATATATGCAAGAAAGGGATTAAAAGTCATGTACAACAAATAATGAGTGTTTTGATGGATGATCTTGGAAATATCAAAGGTACACAAATAGTCCATGGGGTCCAAAGAGTCTGTAGAGGGACAAGGAAGGTCATAAAAGTGTGATCAACCATGTGTGGTAAAATCAGCTATAACATATGCCCCCTAATGTGTGATGTCAAAGGGGTAACATGATGGCCAAAATACATTATAAATCCATCCCAAAAGTGGAGTGATGAAGAACCAGGTGGAAGAGCCATCCATCCAACAGTATAATACAATAATGAAACTCTGCACATGACTGAAAATACATATAGCAGTCCCGGATACATAAGAGTACGATGGCCATGAATAGGCATGACATACAAACTGTGACATGTGTAGTCATCGCCATGTATAATATACAATAGATCAGAATCCTCATGATGAAGATATACAAAGGATCAAGATCTCCATGAAATATGAAGATATACTATGGATAAAGATCTCCATAATGGCTGAAGATATCTGACATACACTGGGATCAAGTCACGAGAATTGAAATATCATGAACACTAGCACGATCAAGGAGGCAACATATAGGAAATTCAACCAATCTGGAAATTCTTCTACACAAACCGCTATAAGTACATGTCCTACTATGTGAATAGAGGTGTCGGAGTCAAACATAGTATTCCATCGTCTGATTACCGGTCATTGATGTATACTGTTAACATACGTGAGATCACCCACCGATAATGAAAATGGGAATCAAGGTACTAGAGTGCAATCTAACAAGTGTGAATAAATGTGTTGAGGTCCAACAATTGAGACCTATGTCTAGAGTCATTTGAGTTCCTTGAGACCTTGTTCCCTCATATGGAAGATGCCTTGAGGTTCATAGCATAGGGGCCAGCCGTGTTAACTAATCCTTTACCCAACAATCAAAATATGAACTTGAGGACCATTGATCCTGGTTGTGCGTCGGGTGGAAATCAAAACCCGTTGGAGGCTGCTAGTGGTCATGGATGCATCAACATGATGAGTTCTACTAAGGTTTTTAATCATACAAAATACTATGGTTTGTCACGATCGTACCTTGGGAAAGAACCCTCCCCACCTAAGAGCCCTTTGCGAATCGAAAAGCCTATGGATAAAATTGAAGCTCCACCTCGCATTCCTAAGGGAGTCTAAAATCATTTAGGCACAATCCTAATGCCTGATCTACCCAAAACTATTCAGATGTCAAGGATTTAGGCCAGACTCCTTGTGCGATGTCCGCGTTAGAAGTGCTTCAGAGTTGTCCTCCGCAAAGGAAAGCTTTGTTATTTGCTCTTGGAGTCAGTGATGATAGCTCTTCCACTATGATCAAATATGAAACCATGGGAGTAAAGCCTTTCTTTCCTTACTATGTGTCTCTTTTGATTCATGTAGAGTGTCTTAACAACACCGCCAAGCGCACTATCATTGATGAAGGCACTGCCGCTTTCATGATATCTTTGTCTTGTTGGAAGGGCTTGGGTTCTTCCGAGTTGTCTCAATCTGCCACTATGTTGACAAATTTAAATGGTAGGTCATTTTGATCACATACAATTCTTCCTTCCTTAAAAGTCCAATTGGGAGGGAAGACTCTCGCGATCGAGGTTGAGGTGGTTGATGCGCCCCTTGACTACAATCTTTTGCTAGGTTGGAATTGGATGTATAGTATGCAAGCCGTAGCTTCTTCCCTCTTTCGAGTGATATGATTTCCATTTAATGGGAATATTGTTATGATTGATCAAATGCCATTCCAAAATCCAAGTGTCAATGTATCATCGGGAGCTTCTATCCCAATTATCGATTATTCTCAGCCGACAACTGGGACTGTGGCGTAGGTATGTATCCTTCTCTTATGGGAACCTTTAGTTTTCATGTGTCCATTCTTATGATTGGGTCTAGTTTTGGTGGGGATTCATCCTTGTTGAATTTGGTATCTTTTCATACTACCCATATGGATTATCCTTGGATCCTTCCTTCAATGAGTACTTCGAGTACGCCCATTGAGACGGATGTACCGTTTCCTGCAACGATGGTGGTTTATCAAGCAAATTTTGATCAGGTTGCAGAGCCTAGTCCTTCCTCTTCATGGACAGAGGAGGACCCATATGTCCTGCCTGCATGGGAAGTTAATTCATCTCACTCACATGATTGCCTCGATGATGTTTTTCCATCGGATGAAGCTATCCTTGAGGCCATGTCGGGAGTTGAGCAACCTTGGGAGGAATTGCATCATTGATCATATTTTCTTCCTAATCTTGATCGTATGGAGTGTGATGAATTTAGGGAGATTCTTAGTGAGAATATTGGTATCCCCGTGGTTCCATTAAGCTCTCCTGGTCCGATGTCTGATGGAAACATGGCTAATGTATCACCAACTATTCCTATCAATATTTCTCGCGATCCTGGCAACGTTGAGAATGTCTACATTGGGGTAGATTGTTCCCCAAATGAGATAAATAATTATACAGGGCTGTTTAAAGAGTTTTGTGACACATTTTCATGGTCATACGATGAGATGCCAGGTATTGACCCTGATATTTTTTAACATGAGATCAAAACCTATCCGGATGCGAAGCTGGTTTGACAACATTTGCGTGCTATGAATCCTAGAAAAGCATCTGCCATTAAGGCTGAGATACAGAAACTATTGAAAGATGGTTTTATCTATCCCATTCCCTTGATGGAGTGGGTTTCAAACCCCATTCCGGTGGATAAGAAGTAGGGAGTGATCCGTATATGCACTGATTTCTGTGACCTAAATCGTGCATGTCCTAAGGGTAATTTCCCCACACCATTTATTGATCAGATTTTGGATGAGTGTGCTGGGAGTGAGGTATTTTCCTTTATGGATGTTTTTTTTCGGATATAATCTGATTCAGATTAAGCCTAAGGATCAACATAAGACCGCATTTATTTGTCCTTGGGGTACTTTTACATATCGAAAGATACCTTTCGACCTTAAAAATGCTGGAGCTACATTTCAGCGGGCTATGACCTTAATTTTTCATGATCTCAAAATGATTATCGAAGTATATTTGGATGATCTCACTGATCACTCTCATTTGAGAGTGCGTCATCCATATCATTTGAGATTAGTATTCGAAAGGTGCTGTCATTACCAGGTTCGTTTAAATCCTCATAAGTACATCTTTTGCATGACTGTTGGTCGCTTGCTAGGATTCATCGTATCCAAGGAGGGTATACGAGTTGATCCATTAAAGGTTGAGGCAATAATTCAATTGTCTCCCCTGTGTAATGTTAGACATCTTCAGTGTTTGCAAGGCATGGAGAAATTCTTGCGAAGATTCATGGTTAATTTTTCCAATTTGACTAAAGGATTTATGCATATTTTGAAGGACACCCCCTTTTACTTGGATGAGTGAGCCTAGGAGTCCTTTGATGCTCTTAAGCAAGCCTTAGCAACAGCCCCCGTGCTTAGTCCACCCGACTTTAGTCATGATTTCTTGATTTATGTGATCTCGTCCATGGAGATGGTTGGTATGGTTTTGGTTTAGGAGGATGAGGAGCTCCATGAGCATGTCATATATTATTTGAGCTAAAACCTTATAGATGCATAACTTTTCTATTCCCATGTGGAGAAGCTATCCTTGGCTACCATTCATGCGGTTCAGTGTTTGAGACACTACATTCTCCTTCATCAAACCTTGGTCGTAGCTCATATAAATCCATTTTAGTTCATCCTCACTAGAAGGATGATTGGGGGAAAATACAATAAATGGATTGTCATTTTACAAGAGTTTGATCTCAAGTTCATTTCAGTGAAATCAAAGAAATCATTGATATTTGTGGAGCTTATATCCGATTTTCCAAGTTTGGAGGAGGAGGAAGTTTATGAGGATACATTTGTCGATGAGCATA
This sequence comes from Pseudotsuga menziesii, assembly GCA_001517045.1. Lineage (NCBI taxonomy): Eukaryota > Viridiplantae > Streptophyta > Pinopsida > Pinales > Pinaceae > Pseudotsuga > Pseudotsuga menziesii. The sequence goes on from LPNX010121751.1 coordinate 976,517, forward strand.
TTTTCCTTATCTCAACTTTGGACCCATGGTACGGGGATATCATTGTATATTTGAAAACATTGAAGGTCCCTACTCACCTTTCACGGGATGAGCGATGACGATTATGTCATGTAGCTAAGAACTACCTTATAGTGGATAAAACTTTGTATTGCCGAGTGGTAGATTCCATTTTGCATCATTGTTTAACCCATGATGAGGCTGAGGTTGTGTTGAATGATTGCCACAGAGGGACGTGTGCTGGTCATTTATCTGGGATTTCTATAGCCCAAAAAATCTTGAGAGCTGGATATTTTTGGCTGTCCATCTTCAAAGATTGCATTAATGCGGTCAAGGAGTGTCACCCTTTCTAGGTGTTTGTACACAATATGCGCTTGCATCCAACCCTGTTACATCCTATTGTCACCACCGGTCCCTTCACCAAGTGGGGAATTGAATTTATGGATTGCAACCTAGCCTCAGCTGGGGGGCATCATCACATTATTGTGGCTGTCTATTATTTCATGAAATGGGTAGAGGATATGCCCACAATTAAATCCGACAGTGAGACAGACGCGCATTTTGTGTTCAACCAGATTATCATCCAGTTTGGCATTCCGAAAGAGCTTGTCACTGACCATGGTAGGCACTTTCAGAATAAAATGATGGAAGAGTTGGCTTCCAAGTTAGGGTATAAGCAAGAGAATTCTTCTTCTTATTACCCTCAAGAGAATGGACAAGTTGAAGCAGTGAATAAATCACTTAAGTCTATTCTCCAATGAACCATCACACGAAGCAAGACCAATTTGCCTATTATGTTTTATCCTTCTTTGTGGGCCTATTGAACCGTGTTTAAGACTGCCATCGGTTTCTCTCCATATTATCTTGTACATGGGGTGGAGTCAGTTTTACCAGTTGAATATGAAATCCCTTCTCTGAAGCTAGCTGTAGAGCTTTTACTGGACACTTCCGAATTAGAAGAAAGTTTGGTCCACTTAGAGCAGCTTGATGAGCAGTGCTGAGATGCCTTAGTGGCTCTAGAGGTTAACAAGCATCATGTCAAGGTCCAATATGATAATTTTTTCCATCCAAGGAGGTTTAATGAAGCTGACTTGGTCCCTCTATGGAATCAAGCTAAGGAACCCTTGGGGGCAGGGAAATTTAATCCCATGTGGCCTGGTCCTTATGTGGTTAAACGAGTCTTAGAGAAAGGTGCTTATGAGTTGGTTGATTATGAAGGGACAACTTTGGTGGAGCCTATAAATTGGCTCTATCTCAAAAAATTAGTATGCATGATCTTCAACTAGGGTTGATTGTTGTGTATTATTGTACAGTTTTGCATTGCATAGTTAGGTTTTCTTATGGTGATCGGGTTTGTTGATTAGATTTCATTTCTTATGGTAGATGTTGATGGAGTCTTCCGTTTACATAGGATCTGCTGATGGTGCTAGCCACCACACTCAAAACTCAGCTTTGGCTGCTTGGGTGATTTATTCACCTACGGGTCAAGTACTGTCTTCAGGAGGCATATGTTTACGGCCTTCTTCAAACAATGTTGCGGAATATAGTGCCGTTATTGAGTTATTGTGTGATGCAATTTCACATGGTGTTCATTCTCTTGAGGTACTTCTTGATTCGCAGTTAGTGGTTTCACAGCTTAATGGATTGTATCATATTAGGGATCTAACATTAGTACGAAGATTCTTATGTGTGATATTGCTAGAATGACAATTTGAGAATATACCATACATTCATGTTCTAAGAATTTTTAATCAAGTTGTTGACTCATATGCTAACTATGTGTTAGATTGGAAATTGTTTCATAGACCATAAGCATATCACAAACATACATTTTACACACATGTAAATGAATAAAATTGATCATCATAATTTTTTTTCATTAATATCGAAAAAGGGACGTCATAATACATAAGTGTCATATACAAAATTGGGGCTTCTGAGCCACTAACATATAATACATAATCATACAAAAATGAGTACACTCAGGTCTCTAAGCCTGAGCAGGAGGGGGGGTCTGATCATGATATAGCACTACCACTCTAGCTAGCTGTAGAAAGAGTCGAACCCATGCTCATGGTATACCAATCACCTGACGCTACATGGCTTCAGGAAAGTATTCAACTTGCACCATGGGTACCCTGTGTGTCAAGCGAACGAAGTTCATGTGAATGCTTTGGAGCGTCTGCTCCGCATCCGCACCTATGATATCATCTTCTCTTCCCCTTCATCGATGACAAGGGAAGCCTTCTGGCCTTCATGCTCCTACATCTACATACACATGGCAGATTGTCACTATGTGTCGTCACACCAAAAATATGTCTTTTGAGTCAATATATCAAAAAATACAAAAAAATTAAATAATTCAAAACTTAAAAAGTGGGTTTGGGATTCTTTACCTATGTCACCATAAGCTGCTCCTGGTGGTAGCGACATATCCAGATCTCCGCGGAAGTCTCTCCCTGCATAGGGGTAGTCATCTATGGCGATGATCTGTCTCCACCACCATGGAAAGAAGTCTTTTGGATAGGGTTTAGACACCCTACCTCTGCCCATTCTACGCATAACATTTTCCCAACATCATTGGGCTGGATCCCGAACTCCATGTGGAACAATGTCCACTGTAGAGATTAGCCCTGGTACCTTCTCAAAGAAGAACGTGCTCAGTATGCTGTCGAACCCAAAGTTCTGCACGCTACCCATCTTGCAGTCACTGAGATTCTGTTTCATGTTGCTTAACAGCATCGTACTCCAGTCATACTCTGTAGGTCTCATACACTCCACCGCATAGAACATCATTGGCTGTGAGGCCTGGTGGAGTGAAGCTAACCCTGCAGTCCTACCTAATGCCAAAAGTATGGCCTTTAGCCCTAGAATCTGGATAGAGTTTGTCAGGATTTGAATCCCAACCTTTTCTGTCTCCAGAAAGCAGTACACAACTATGTACTCATCAGTAGTCAACCCGCCTCCTAGCCCAAGAGATTGGAGATTCACCATCTCTCCTTATTGGGACAAACCAGTGATAAAGTATATGTCCTTAACCTCAATGCTGAGTGATATCCCATCAATCTAAAATTTCTTAGATTCCGGATCTCAGTAATCCACCAGCAGCTGGAGTAGTCTTGGTTTTGGCCCTCAGGCTTCCAAGACACAAAAGCTTGTATAAACCACATGCCCGTAATGCTTGTTGGGCCATAAGATCACCTTGCACGACCTTCTCCACATCACCATGCTCTCTTTCCCTCCACTCTAACACCATCCTACTCAAAAAACCAAAGTTTTGATCATTTTTTTCCTTTGAAAGCCTTGTTTGCGTCCCGATACGCGACTGTTCTCAAAATAGCCACATATGTACACGATTTTTGGTGCTTTTTCCGTGTATGGCGAGCCCTATACATGAAAAAAATCTTGATTTACGCATGGGCCAAAACGTACAAGTATGGATGGATTAAAAAATAAATTGGACCATGAAAATTCAAAAAAATTGCATGAAATTGGAAGAGAAGGGCATGAGAATCTACCTAGATCAAACAGAGAGAGATTCCATCGAATGATGCTCTCAGAATTCGCTTCTGAAGTCCTGATCTCAAACACACTATGTTGGGTAAAAATTTCCAATGATATGAAGATTTTTAATTTTTTTACTATTTATAGAAAAAATTTCAAATTTTTACCCACTTTCTATAGTTTTTGACCATTTTGGACCGTTTGAACTAATTTGATGATGTAGGAGTCCATTTTGAGTGTGGTTTGACTGTGGATTTGATTCGTTCATGCTTACTGTAGGTATTATGTCTAAACTGGCATATAGGTTAGGTTTCACATCCCTTTGCATTTTGCATAACCTTATGACCATTTCATTTTTACCTTAGGTACGAACCCATTCCATCTTGTCACAAAACCTTCTTTCTACTTCTAGAATAACATGTTGTGAATGGTAGAGCTTTACCATACATGGGTACCCTAGTTAAATCCTATTTTGCATTTGGTGCCCATGTCGACATTATTACTTTAGGGTGTGGGAGTCCTTTGTATAGTACCACTATGACTTTGAGCAAGAGCTTCATACTCCTCTTGACCTTTATGTTGGCCTTTCCCCAAGGACTCCCTTATATATATCAAGTTGTAATTGCATTATCATGAGTTTTGATTTCCTTTTTGAGCCTTATACCTGCTTACCTGACTTTGATTATCAGCCATATAGTCTAATCTTGTCTCATGTCTAGCCAAGTAGAGCCGTTTTATATATCTTTTGCAGCTTGATTCCCCATTTTTTATCAGGAGGAGACTTTCCACCGAGTGTCGTTATCCTGCACACGTTTCCTTGCATTGAGAATAGGTATGTTCCACTACTTGGAACTAGTTTGTTTTCCCTTTGAAACTCATCTCCTCCTATATTTGTAACTATAAAACACTTTTATTCTTTTTCAAGCTTTTTAAAATATCTGAAAAAGTCCAAAAGAAAATAAATAAACCAAAAATCCAGACGGGAAAAGATGTTATCTTTGGTAGCAGTCGATTCGTGTCACCTTCGAACAGAGCACTATATATCACATCCATTGATTGGGTTAGTATTTTGATTTAGGAGCTATACTCGAATCTATGAGTTTATCTCCACCGAATGGTTAAGCTTCCAATCCCTATGGAGCCTCTGTTGAATCTTCATATGTCGCAGAGATGTCCCAGTTTTGTATATCGAGTCTATGCTACCTACATTTAGTCACCAGTCACCTTTATGCTCTTGTTCGAAGGAAGTTGAAGCCTAATTCAGCCATTCCTCAGTTTCCTTGACTTTGCATGTCGACCATTCCTGGTACTATTACTGGTTTGTGCACATCCTGTTCAAGTCCTTCCACATTATACGATGTTGCTGAGTACCTCATGTTGGTTAATGGGGGATGCCTTAATTCCCTCCTTCTAGTGGATTCCAGCCCATCGACTTCAGATCATTTATTCTGGGATAGGAGTCTAGAGTCATTTGAGTGCCTTGATACTTTCCAGATAGGAGTCTAGAGTCATTTGAGTGCCTTGAGAAAAGAGTGTAATTCATTTTATTATGTGTTGATTTTAATTAGCTTTATTAATCAAAGGGTAAATGGTTGTACAACTAATGATGTTATGACGCGACAAGAAGTAAAATACACACCTAATAATCAATGCAAATGCACTGTGTTGAGTGAAAAACAGGGTAGTCTACTATGTGAAGCGCAAAATTTTTCCTTCAAATTTATATGCTAAATGCAAAATGAAAACAATGCATAACAATGCAAAAAAGAAAAATGTTTTTGTATTTTTGAATTAAATGAGATAAAAAAAAAAGGTATGACTCTACAACCCTTGGAATCTACAAGCACTCATAGACAACATCCAAGGAAAGCGCCAACGTAAAAGAGACCTAATGCACTAATCCCGAAACAAAAAATAGAAAATGAAATGACAAGAACATTTTTCACAAGTTAACTAAAAAAGAGTCTCTGGTCAGAAACAGAAGGGAGATACAGACTCCAGAAGAATCAAAGAATACTTAGAAATCACCCGAAATCACCCAACAACACTTAATCTTTCTCAAAAAGCAAAAAATCAGGGCATACACGACAGTTCTCAGTAAATTTGCATACATATGCAAATTTTCCAGGAAAATCCGCGTGTAAACGCGGCTGTGAAAGCAAAACCCGCGTATAGGAAGAAAAAGATAGAAAAATAAGGTAAATGGACACACTGAGACAAAATTTACTTCTCTAGGATACTACTAGGTAATCATGCCCCCAACCCCGACACAGAAACAAAAAAAAACCAGAGCAAGAAAAGAACATTGAATGTCGAAAACCCCCAAATAAAAACAACTAGGAACCTCCCCAATATGGTCACCAATTCTGTTACGGAGAAAAATTCCTATGGCTTAGGGTGTAAGTCAACATATAGAGAAATCAAAGAAATCAATCCCTTCCCTATATGCAAGATAAATACAACATCTAACACTAAAGGATCTCAAAACGTACCTTATTCCATACGGTTGTAGTAGATCCCTGTTGACCTTTTTACAATCCCGCTTGCGTTAGCAATTTACTCTCAACAATAGTAAACACGGAAATCATGCTATATAATATAGTGTTAGGCCTACTCTCACATATATAATCATTGATACATAAGCAATTAAACACATCCATGGATTCAATATTCATTTAAATGAACATCATTGGATAGGAAAAGATATTTCTATTAAATAAATCGGGGATTACATAAGTGACAACCTCTGTTGGCACGTCTGCAAACCGGAGAAACTGAGTCCTCCACTTGGGCCTCCACCACCTCAATCCTCCATCTCTCAATATCAAGCTCACAAGCAAAGGAAAGGTTGGGAATAACACAAAGTGCTCCAAGGGACAAAGGGATGCAGACTCAAGTATAAGCAAGCTACAGCAACAATGGACTATAGTTTTCTTTCTCTTCAATTCCTCTTCCTCAATGTATCCAAAGGGTTCCTTATATAGTGATTCAATGGGGTAATGGAAGGTCAAATCTGAGTGACCTCGAGGCATATGGAAGGCCAAGAGATAAGTGACTCGGATCCACATCAAGGAAAACTCCAAAAACATTTGGTCTTTTTCACACATCCCGATGTACGTGGGTTTAGGGGTAATATCCGTGTATATACGCGAGAAAGGGATTAGAAGTCACGTACAGAAAATAATGAGTGTTTTATGGATGATCTTGGAAACATCAAAGGTACAAAAATAGTCCATGGGGTCCAAAGAGTCCGCAGAGGGATAGGGAAGGCCATAAAAGTGTGATCAACCATTTGTGGTAAAATCAACTATAATAGAAATCTGTACCTGATAGTGATATTATTAATTTCTCTAGAGTCAGTACACATTCTCCATCCACCATACTTCTTTGGGATAATCACAGTGGGTACTGCACAAGGACTCAAACTCTCCTTCACCAATCCTTTATCCAACAACTCCTGAACTTGTTGCTTGATTTCTTGATTCTCTTGAGGATTTAATCTGCATGTTTCCTTATTAGGTAAACTTGCACCAGATATCAAGTCAATATGATGACTAATACTTCTCACAGGAGGAAAATCATTTGGAAATTCATCCACAATAATATCATCATATTCATCAAGAAAAAATCTAACTTCAGTAGGAAAATCATCTAAATTTGTAGAAGTTAAAATTACCTTTGGTTTACCAACAAGAGAAAAATGTAGCTCATCCTCCTTCTTAACCTCTTGTTGTGCCGATAGGTGCTCTACAACCCAGTATGGGGGAGATCTTGTAACTTTATGTAACGTTTTATTTTGTTACTAACAAAATAATAAAATATAAATTTTTTAATTATCCACCAAAATAAATGTCGGCGAGAAAAACAACCTAATATGGGGGAGATGTTGTAATGTTCCTACCTAATAAAATAATAAAAGATAAAAAATTGAATTATTCACAAAAAATATTTCCTTGCACATGATTTTAAAACCATGTGCAATGCCTCCTAAATAACCCATGGTTTTATTGTACATGGTTTAGGAGGGCCTTGCAAATGGTTTTAAAACCATGTGCAAGGCCTCCTAAACAACCCATGATTTTATTGTACACGATTTAGGAGGGCCTTGCAAATGGTTTTAAAACCATGTGCAAGGCCTCCTAAACAACCTATTGTTTTAGGAGGGCCTTACATATGGTTTTAAAACCATGTATGGGGGAGATTTTGTAATGTTAGCTCCTAAAAAAATAATAATAAAAAATATTATATGTGGGCCATAAATAATATTAAATATTAATAATAAAAATATTATATGTCGACCTTAAATAAAAAGATGTGTATTTTGGTTTGAATCAAATCAATGGCTATATAAGGGACACACCAAAGCTGAGAGCTCCTTGAGTGCAATAACTAAGAAGAGGTTTGCACCTCGAGACATTTGATCCCTCTCGGCGATTGATAGACCCTAGGAATTGGATCTAGGCTCTTAGATTTTTATCATTTAATCAATATGATCTATGATCTTATATGAGAGAATAACATGAACAAAAATAATCACAAGAGACAAGAGACATAAAGAATTTTCCTTGGGGAAACCATAAAGGAGAAAACCCCGCAACTTCCTCAGAGATAGAATGAGCACCAATAGCAAAAGTAAAACCCAAAAACACAAAAATGAACTTTGACAGTTGATATCTCTCTCACTTGTGTGAGCTCCTCCTCTCTCACTCATGTGCTATAGTTGAGTGAGTGTGTGTCTCAAATAAAGAGTGTCACTCTCTATTTATACTAGTTTTCCACTTGACAATTACTCACCAGGGTTGACTTCTCTAGGAGAGTCTAATAAACCTAGTACCCATCAACTGTGGGGACTATTGGCCCAACTTACAATGGAGGGTTAACCTCAATAATTTATTATATTAATAATTCTCCTGATAGGAACATCGGGGTAAAATAAAATACAATATAAGATATACAAGTGAATACATTCCGAAATTACAAATACATCAACACTCCCTCTTAACTAGGAAGGTATTCTCTTAACACAGTTCATTAGCACAAGTATTCATCACTGGATCATCATCAAAGCTGGATCATCATCATCATCACTGCTCCCTCTATCTCAAGAAAATGGTGTTATCTCTCAATTCTACTTGTCATAGGAAGTTCTATAGAGCCAACCCTTTTTCATGCTGGTTGTAGGTCTCAGCACTTATATTTGACCATGGGAATCCTAGCCGACCACCATTTCGAAAAAGGCCCAGCGCTTACATCTAACCATGGAAGGCCCAGGCTGCCACCATGTCAGAAAGGCTCAATGCTTACATCTAACCATGGGAGGCCCAGAAAGGCTCAATGCTTACATCTAACCATGGGAGGCTCAATAGCTTCAAGTTCAATGAAATAGGTGTGGTCATGGACTTGCAGTCCATCATCCCGAACCTCTTCAGGATCTCCACTGCGTACTTCCCTTGTCCAAGGAATATTCCATTCGCACTCTGCCACACCTCCATCTCTAGAAAGTAATGCACCATACCCAAGTATTTCATCTCGAACTCAGCAACAAGTCTCCTTCTTGCAATTTTAATGAGTTCCACTTTTTCTCTCAGGGACAAGTCATATGACAGGAGCATCACTGGTATTCCGACTTCAACCTTGAAGTAAAGGTTGGAATCCACTTTACTCTCAGTAAATCTTAGAGCCATCAGTAAGCTTCCCATACTGTCTTACCATGTTAAACCTTAGGATCTTCTGCAGTCACTCCCTCTGAAGTGGAGCATCATTCTTCCTCTACCTTTCGTACTCTATGTATTGAAACATTCTATATTGGAGTGACAAGTAGCTTCCTCTACTACTAATATTCTATATATCCATCTAGGGTCACTGGATTCCAAGATCCTCTATCTTGAACCTTTTCAAAAGTTCTTCTCGCACCCATCTATGAGTTTGTTATCCTCTATAGGCTTTCATCTTCAACCTTGTAGAAAAGGTTAAGATATTCATTACTCTAGGTGATCTCCAAGCTCCTCATTTATGTGCTATCCCATGGGTTCCTTCTGAGCTCGTACAAGGCCTTCTTTAATTTGCACACATGAGTTTTCCTGTCATGTCTCTTAAATTCCAGTGGCTACAAATATCTCTTCGTAGTATATGCCTCCTTTCTGCGAGAAGTCTCGTGCTGTGAATCTTGCCTTGTATCCCACGATGTTTCCATCTATTGCATGCTGTATCTTGTAGATCCATATGGAATACACTATAGTCTTCCCTTTAGGTCTTGATACCGTATCCTAGACATCATTCTTCATTTTGGATTATTAGAGTGAATCTTGAACTGTCGTCACTTGTTCTTTGGAACAAGTTTCATCCTTATTTTCTTATAGGAGATTGTACGCAATATTTCCTCCAAGTCAAATGCATTAGTTGTATGGTTAGAAACATTTCATAAGGAATATTCATAATGGAAAATTCTTATGCATAAAGATATAATCATGCAACTATTTTAGCCAATACAACATTCATCCATATCTCATGGAAACTTTCTAGATGCCTTCCATCTCTACCATGACATCATTGAGATTCTGCACTAATCAAATATGTCAGCAAAGAGGTTTCATTCTATATAAGTAGAAATGGAGAGTTATATAGCACCATGAGCTACTTACCCATCACATGTATATTAGTATTATACTGTCATTAATGCAAGCATTCTATCATGAATAACACATCAACTAAATATAAACAAATGCATAACCAGATAATGACAATTGAATACTTAACTTTATTTGTTTCATGGGTAGAATCCTTCTTGAGCCTTCACCTTCATAATCATCTTCATTCATAACATCATCATTTCTTATCCAAATGCTAATATGGATAAGAGGTTCTTCAAGAATTGAGTTCTTCATATTCCTCATCGCTTGAGGGATCTTCTTTGAATCGTGAGAACTTGATCTTCAATTGCTCCCATCTTCTCTTCTCTTATTATGAGTTGAGCTTCTTCTTATGTGCACTTTCCCTAGAGTATGTTGAAGGTAATCACTTCCTTCTGGCGCACATTCCTTGAATGAATGAATCCCGTTATCCTGGGAGGCCATTCGAGGTGGTTATAAAAATATATATTCTTCTTCGATTGCTTCATCATAGCATCGAAAACTTCCTTTTGGTGTCTTCATGAAAGATGAGATGAAATTTAATCAAATCTGCAATGATTCTCTTATCTCTAGCCTTAGCCTCATCTCCCTTTGGCTCTTATAACTTCTTTACTAAAATAATGATCTAAGTCAATTTCTTCAAGGATCATGGATTTCGTATACTTCTTTCGATTTATATTCTTCCCTTCAAATAGCTTGGTCAAGGAAATAAACATCTCTTTAGGTGTCTTTAGGGAAGACACTTGTGGTATAAAGTGATCCTTGATAGAATCAACAATGATCCTCTTGGCCTTGACCAAGTTATTCTTGTGTAAGCCTTTTAGCCTCATCTCCCTCTGGAATGGGAACCTCTCCACTTATGTAGGTATCCAATTCATTTTCTTCAAGAACCAGTGAGATCCTATACTTCCATGCTTGGAAGTTGTGAGCTTCACCAAGCTTGTCGTCAAGCTAGTGTGATTAGTCATTTTGAAATGAGAACCTCAAATGTAAATAGCAAAATATTATATCTTACCGATTTGAGGTCTCTAGCCTAGTTCTAGATCTGGTTGATCTAGGGTTTATCAGCAAAAGTAAAACCAAAAAACACAAAGATGATCTCTGATAGCTAATCTTTCTCTCACTTGTGTGAGCTCCTCCTCTCTCACTCATGAGCTACAGGTGAGTGAGTGTGTGTCTCAAATAGAGAGTCTCACTCTCTATTTATATTAGTTTTCCACTTGACAATTACTCACCAGGGCCGACTTCTCTAGGAGAGTCTAATAACCCTAGTACCCCTCAACCTTGGGGACTATTTCCTTGAATTACAAAGGAGGGTTAACCTCAATGAATTTACATGAATTTATTATATTAATGATTCTCCTGATAGGAACATCGAGGTAAAAACAATACAATATAAGATATACAAGTGAATACATTCCGAAGTTACAAATACATCAACATAGGCTGGTAATAGTTCCTTCCCAATCATCAACAAAATAATTGACCCTAAACATTCTGGAACTGCTTCATCCTCCAATGGTGAGAATGTATGTCTTTTTCCATCCTTTTCTAGATAATAAGTGTTCTTTCTCCCATCATGAACAAATTTTTTGTCATATTTCCATGGCCTCCCTAAGAATATATGGCACACATCCATAGGAATTATATCACATAAAACCACATCTTTATAAGTACCAATTTGAAACTCCACATTGCATTGCTCATTCACTAAGAGATGATATCCTTTCTGTAATGAAGAAACTTTATAGGGAGTTGTATGTTTCATCCTCTCCAATCCAAAATTTTATACCATTTCTTTGGAGACCAAATTATCTGTACTTCCACTGTCAATGACCATTTCACAACACTTACCTTGTGACTTGCATTTAGTCTTCAACAAACTCTTTCTCTAGGCTGGTTCATGCACTTTGTTATAATTGATTTTACCACACTTGGTAGATCACATATTTATGGCCTTCCATGTCCCTCTACATACTCCTTAGACTCCCATTTCTCAAATTATACTTTGATGTCCCAAGAAAGTCCCCAAGAAAACCTGTTTATGTGTATATGCGACTTTTAAGGAAATATTCGTTTGTACACGTAGCTTTTGAGCCAAAACCCATGTACATAAGGAAATGTGCACGGAGACAATTTTTTTTGGAGTTTTCCTCATATATTTTTGAATAAATTTACTATTGGCCTTCCATATTCCTTGCAAACGCTTGGACTTGACCCTCCATTGCCTATTTGGAGTGCTACATATTGAGCCTCTTGGATACATTGAAGGAGGAGAATTTGGAGAGCAAGGAAACTATAGTTCATTGTTTCCTCACTTGTTTATGCTTGAGTCTGCATCCCTTTATCCCTTTGGATCACATAGTGCTTCTATTCCCAAGCTTTCCATTGTGATGGAGGATTGAAGTTGTGGAGACCCAGGGGGTGGAATCGGTTTTTCCAGTTCGAAGAAGTTCCGACAGAGTTTGTCACTATTCTACCTCTATTTTATTAATAGAAATATCAATTTCCCGTCCAATACATGTGCATGACTATGGATATTGTATCCATGGATGTAGTTATTTTTCTTATGCATGATGGTTTATATATGCTAGAGTAGGCCTAACACTTTGATATGTAGCATGCTTGTCTTGTTTGTTGTTGTTGAGAGAAAATTGTGAATACAAGTGTGTTGGAAAATCTCAACATGGATCTACATCAACCATCCATAATAAGGTACGCTTCATATCCCTCAGTGTTAGATGTATTTATTTATCTTGCATATTGGAATGGATTGATTTGTGGTGTCATTCAGTCTATTGTGGTATACCCCAAGCCATAGTAAGTTTCTCTCCATAACAGAATTGGCAACTCTACTAGGGAAGTTCCTTGTTTTTCTTTGGAGTTTGGGGGCACAATGTGCTTGACTTGCTCTATGTTTCTCCCCATTTTTGTGTCGCATTTAGTAGTATGTTCATCCATTGAAACTCCCCAAGATTGGTTTGACCCTTGGCCTGCTTTTTACCACTTTCTTCTCTGTATACGCAGGTGTTTGGCTAAAATTCGCATACATATGCATATTTTTGGTCAAAAGTCATGTATACATGAAGAGTTTTGGCCAAAAGTCATGTATAAATGTAGATTTTTGGCTAAAAGTCGCATACATATGCTACTGTTCTTTGAACAGTCACGTACATCCTCCCTTTTTTGGTTGAGTTTGATGTGGGAAGTTGCCGGGTGGGTTGTGAGTGTCTTTCTTGGATTGTGTTTGATGCTTGCTGCAGAGACTGAGAATTTTAATGAATTTTATTGCATTTTCATTCTTTTATATTGAAAATACAAATTTAATTATATAGTTTCATTCTTACTTGCATCTCACGTATGAATTTAAGGAGGTACTTGCATTGGATTTCTTGGGTGAGAGTTGTGTTTAGGATTTCATATAGGAAGGATTGCATTGAAATAAGAAGGGAATGAATATTTTTGCATCTCATGTAGTGGTTTACCTCGTTTTCTCATTTAAAGAAAAAATTGCACTTGGCATTGTTTGTTAGGAGGGCACATTTACTTTCACTCCTGAGTCATAACATAATTGGTTGCACGGTCATTTCCTTTGAGTAACCGTAGCCACTAAAATCAACGCTTAATTTAAAATGAATTACACATTTCTATTTGATAGGGTACATCAACAAGCTTAGGTTTCAGAGTCTTGGAATATTTCATTGTGAGTAAATTCTCCAATACTACTAAATGAAATAAGTAGGTGTCTGTCCAGGTGAGAGAGTGAAATCCTTGGTATGATTAGTGTTCTCAAGAGGCTCCTCTTACACAGAAGTGAAGAACGAGGGAGCTTACATGTTTGTGCTTGGGATAGCCCCTAACCACTCTCTGTACAGCGCTGGAGATATTTCCAGGATCTTATTCATATTTGGGGGATTTTGAGGTACCGGTTGGTGCTTTCGAGCTTCAGAATTTTTTACCCTGCCCATACAGTACATCCCTCCTGAGCATTGGTTATATTGGGGTGACTTTAGTTTCCTTACCCAGGTATCACAGGGGGTACTTGCAAAGGTTATTTTGTGAGTGTCCTAGCCAGGTGGGGGTAAGACAACATAGTCTCTTTACGCATTGAAGCTGACGGAAACTATAATTGGTTACACACCTATGATTGTAGTGTATGGGAGTTTTAGCTCTCTCTTGGGTGAGACATACCTGCTGCAATCAGGAGCTAAGTTATCCTCTCTCTGGCTTGTTTGCATCTGGTTGTAGATTTTCTTAGGAGTATGCTCTTTATGTGCTAGTTGTATTTAGGGATCACGATTACTTGAGTATATTTATGTTCTCTTGAGTTTGGGTCCTTTTATGTTCAACATGCTTGATATCACTACTAGTATCCCCTCACCCACTCCAGGTCCTAGTGTGGACCCTGGTGTTGGACTAGGGGGCACCACAACCCCTTACCTTTCTCATAGATTCGGGAGTGGTAATATTCCATCCTATAATACATTTGTGAAGGATTTTCACTCCCTTTTTCTAGTATTAACACTAGTGTTCACCCTCACGGGGGTGGTAGTGGATACATGAACGTTGGTTCTACACCTTACATTCCTTCTTATGTCCCATCGTCCATCGCACTGTTTATTTTGAGTGTAGTTGTCATGATCATTCATCCCTATACCCTATACTTTGGACTCTTTACTGGCTATTTCCAGTTGTTTTGGGCTAATAATGTTGGCATGTAGGGTCCATTTTTTGTACACTCTCACTAAGGATTTGACCCATTCATGCCCATGCCAGGTATAATTTTGAATTGGTATATAGGTTAGTAATACATTTCTGCTTGCATTATGCATCGCCTTATGACCCTTTTATCCTTAACTATAGGTACGAACCCACTTCGTAATGTCACAGAACCTTCATAATTCTATTATAAGTGACATTATGTAAGTCATAGAGCTTTCCTATTCATGGGTTCCCTAGTTAGATCTCATTTTGCAATTTTGTACCCAGGCTGATATTTCTCCAATGGGTTTGGGAGTCCCTTGTAGTCTTGCCATGTCCTTGAGCAAGAGCTTCATACTCCTCTTGAAATTTCTATTGGCCATTTCCCACAGGGACTCAATTATATATCAAGTTGTAATTGCATTTCATGTATTTTTCTTGCCTTATTTAGCTTTAAGCCGGATCCCCGCTTCAGAGTTATAAGCCATGTATCCCAAGCTTGTATCTATCCTAGCCAAGAAGAGCCTTTTACATATCCTTTTTCAGCTTCATCATCCCTTACTGGGAGGAGACCTTTCCTCAAGTGTCCTCATCTTGCACATGCTTCCTTGCATTGAGAATAGGTATGTTCCACTGATTGGAACTAATTTTATTTCTCGTGATAATTGTCTCCTCCTAGATGTATACCATAAGCACTTTTATTCTTTTTCAAGATTTTCAAATCTGAAAAGTAAAAAAAAAAATTGAAAAACATAAAAATTCGAATAGGAAATGATATTATCTTTGGCAGCTGTCGAGTCATGTCTCCTTCAAACAGAGAACTGTATATCACATCCATTGTTTGGGTTGTTAGTATGACTTTAGGAGCTTTACTCGCTACTTTGATTTTTCTCCATCGACTGGTTATGCTTCCAGTACCTATGGATCCTCTGTTGATGCCTCTTGTATCACAGAGATGTGCCAGTTTTCATACCGAGTCTATGCTGCCTATCTTGAGCCACCATTTGCCTTAAGCTCTTGTTCAAAGGAATTTTAACCTGAGTCGACCTTTCCTTAGTTATATTGACTTTGCATGTTGGCCATTACTAGTATAGTTATTGGTTTGTGCAAATCTTGTTCGTTTGAGTTCTTCCATATTATCCATCATTGCTGAGTACCTCATGTTGGTTGATGGGGGATGCCCTAATGCCCTATTTCTAGTGGATTCCATTCCATCAACTTCAGATAATTTATTTTGGAATAGGAGTCTAGAATCCATTTGAGTGCCTTGAGACTTATACTCATTAGTGGTAGGTTCTCTCGCCATCAACAGTTTTGGGAATACATCAATGCCCCCTGATCGATGGATTCTTTCAAGTGTTTGAACTCAACACATATATTCACACTTGTTAGATTGCATTATGTACCTTGATTCCAATTATCATTATCGGTGGGATATCTCGCGTCTGTTAATGGTATACATCAATGACTGATAATCAGATGATGGACCATCATGTTCGACCTAGACACCTTTATTCGTGTGATGGGACATGTACTAATGGTGGTTTGTGTAGAAGACCTCTGAGATTGGTGGAATCCCATATATGCTACCTCCTTGATCATGCCAGCATTCATGAGATTCCAGCTCTCATGACCAGATTCCAGTATATTATCATATATCTTCATCCATTATGGAGATCTTCTTCATTGTATATTGTATGTGGCGATGACCACACATGACATTTGTATATCATGCATATTCATGGAAATTGTACTCTTATGTATTTGGGGGTGCTACATGTATATTTGCAGTCATATACAGATATTTATCATTGTATTGTATTGATGAGTGGCTGATTCTTCCACCTGAGTCTTCATTACCCCACTTATGGGATGAATATAATATATTTTGGCCATCATGTTACCCCTCTGACCTCACACATTAGGGGGCATCTGTTATAGTTGATTTTACCACACTTGGTAGATCACATATTTATGGCCTTCCATGTCCCTCTGCAGACTCCTTGGACCCCCTTTGCTCAAATTATACTTTTATGTCACAAGAAAGTCCCCCAAAAATGCTTGTTTATGTGTATACACAAATTTTAAAGCAATATTTGCTTGTACACGCAACTTTTGATCCAAAATCCATGTACATCGAGAAATGTGCATGAAGACAATTTTTTTTGGAGTTTTCCTCATAGAGTTTTGAATAAATTGACTCTTGTCCTTCCATATTCCTTGAGAATGCTCAGACTCAACCCTCCATTTCCTATTTGGAGTGCTATATATTGAGCCTCTTGGATACATTGAAGGAGGGGAATTTGGAGAGCAAGAAAACTATAGTTCATTATTGCCTCACTTTTTTATGCTTGATTCTGCATCCCCTTGTCCCTTTGGAGCACATAGTGCTTCTCTTCCCAATATTTCCTTTGCTTTGTAAGATTTCCATTGTTATGGAGGACTGAAGTGGTGGAGGCCTAGGTGGAGGACTTGGTTTCTTCGATTTGAAGAAGTGGAGACAGAGTTTGTCACTATTATACCTCTATTTTATTAATAGAAATATGCATTTCATATCCAATACATGTGCATGACTATGAATATTGTATCCATGGATGTAGTTATTTTGCTTATACATGATGGTTTATATATGCTAGAGTAAGCCTAACACTTTGATATGTAGCATGCTTGTCTTATTTACTATTGTTGAGAGCGAATTGTGAATACAAGTGTGTTGGAAAACCTCAATGGGAATCTACATCAATCGTCTGGAATAAGGTATGATTCATATCCCTTAGTGTTAGATGTATTTATTTCTCTTGCATATTGGAATGGATTGATTTCTGGTGTCATTCGGTCTATTGTGGTCTACCCGAAGCCATAGGAAGTTTCTCTCTGTAACACACTTTCTTCTCTATCTTTACCAAAACTATTTTTAGCATAAGATATTCTCCTTCTTCAGGAGGATTATTTACCTCTTTTTCTTCATTAGATTCCTCACGACCTTCAATAGTATTTTCATTCCTCTAAGCTACAAGTTTATTTCTTGGGAACTCCCATGGCATGTGTCCAATTTATCCACATGTATAACACTTCACCTCTCTATTTCTTCCACCGCCTCTACCTCCCTCGGATCCTCCTCTTTGGGGTGTGCAACTACTAGAACCTTCTGCCTTATCCTTAGAGGTCTGAAACTTACCTCCTCTGTTTGGAGATCCTATTATTGAACCTCTCCCTTGACTCTTCTTGTTTTGTCTTCTTAGTAGGTTTTATTCTACACTTAAAGATGACTGATAAGAATCTTCAACAATCTTCAAATTCAGCAAAATAATCTCATCTTATATCTCAAATATCAGTCCATTTATATATCTGGCCACTCTTTCTATGTTTCCTTCTATATGACCATCTCTAATACTCATCTTAAAGAAATCTTCAGTATATTCCTTAACAGTCATACCTTTATATCTAAGGTTTTGTAGCTGTCTAAAGAGATTCAACTGATAATCCTTAGGAATAAATTAACTCTTAAATATATACAACATTTTATCCCAAGAATGAATTTTAGAATTGCCTCTTCTTTCTCTATGAATCTGGAGTTCATCCCACCAGATAGCTGCATGTCCTTTTAGTTTGGTTGCTGCATATATCACCTTCTTTTTATATTCAATTTATTCTAAGTCAAAATACTTGTTTAAAGCATTGATCCAGTCCATGATTTCTTCAACATTAAGATTTCTTTCATACATAGGGAGTTCAACTCTGGGTCTATTACTAGTCATCATCAGCATCTTCATCAACCTCCTCTTACTTGTCTTCGCAGAATTCTTCTTCATCACTGATATCTATATTCTCTGAGTTCTTTCATTCCATAGCTTCCATTCTTTCCTAGAGTTCTCTTAATTCCCTTTGAATGTTTGTCTCCAAAGCCTATGTTCATCAACCATGTCCTATAGAAACTCCATGTGCTCATCTTCGTCTCTACATTATTCTTCTATAGGTTCTGATAAGCTTTGATACAAAAACTGATGGAAAATGAAAACTAGTCGACCGTTCTCTTAATCAACCTGAATACACACCAAAGTCCTCTTCTGCAATCTTTATTCCGGAATTCTTCCCTTCTGTTGTAATCTCACAGATCACATAAGGTTACCAATAATACATACTAAAACATACATAAATATAAAGCAGAGACAAGAGACAAGAACATGTAAGATAAAAGATTATATTATTCCAATGAGTTCATACAAGGCAGAGAACTGAATTGAGTTCTTGTTTGGCTCAACGGCCTAATATATACAATTTACAAACAGTTACAAAATAACTACCTGTTGGTTCAGTGAACTGACATGGCTTTTATTTAGCCAACCTAATCTTCTAGTTTAATCGGCTGACCAACTTAGTCGGTTGATCGACTAAGTCGGCCCATCGACTTAGTCGATTGATCGACTAAGCCGGTCCTTGTTCAAGTCAACTTGTCGACTTGCTCCTTCTACATCTCCCCCATGGACAAAACGTTTCTTCATCCCAAAGAAACAGGGAGGTACAAAAAGATGTGCGTCGGGCTCTTCGAAGTATTATTGTGGTGGACTGTGCAGACGGATGATTGGTCTTTTCTGGACGCAGATCTCGACAATGGCCGGAGCTGTGATGGCAAGATGATGCTGAAAATCTGTCCAGCTCTGTGAAGCTTTCTGGATGTCGATAGTTAATGTAGTTAAGCTTGACAGGACCGACATCTTCTCTGATAGGGGGACTTCCGCGATCTTCTCCATGTTGGGGCCCAGGAACTGGTTCTGCTCTTCTGCTGTGTCGGTGAGTCTTTTCATCTGTGGGCAGATGATGTCGAATTTCTCTAGATTGGGAAGAGCTTGTTGTACCCACTGATGTGCTTCCCATTCCAGCTTCTGCAGTTTGTTGGTTTCTAGCACTATCTGTTCTTCTATTGTCTGCCTAAGTGTTGCCTCTGTCATCTTCCTGCTCTCCAAAGCCTGAATGCCTTGACGAGTCTGGCATGTCTGTTGATAGACCTACCTATAGTGAGTAGGCCAGTCCCTCAAGACTTCTTCAGTGACAACAGATTCCTCCATATGGTCCTGTAGCACTTTGTATGCCTCTGAGAAAGCAGTGTGCTGTGCCAGTAGTAGTCAGGCGGTCTCTTCCTTCTGTTCTTCCTTAGTTTCCTGGAGCTGTGCCTGGATGGTTGAAACCATGCTCTCAAAGAGATGATATGCTCTTTCCAGCGGTCTATCTGTGTCGACTTCGATAGGGCCTGGTATGACGGACTGAGCTAATGTCCTGCATTTTCCTAGAAACTCGACTTGTTCTGTATCTTTATTTGTTAGTTCCTTTATTTTTCTGTCAGCCCTTGTATTTGCTTCTTTAGCCAGGGTTCTAAGGAGTTGGCCGACCTCTTTGTCGGTCAAGGAGCTTGCATCCCTTAAGCTGATCCGTAGGCTGGAAGTTTTTTCATGATGCTCTTTCTTCTTCTTGTGCTTTTCTGGCTCGGTCTCCTGGGTACCTGCAATAGTTGAGGGGGGGCCTTTGGTTTGCGGGAGAGAGGTTGATGGGTTTTCTGTCTGGGGAGGTGGTATGACCACCTCCGGCTGTGTGGATGGATTTGGTTGTGATATGTCTGGGTGTGGGGATGTTGGGGGTGGTGGGGGTGTTGGTGGGGATGTTGGTGGCATGGGGGAATGGTCGGGGGTAATGGTTTTGTCGGAAGTGCGTTGTGGACTTATGTCGGGAGTTATGTCTGTCTCCAGTGGTGTAGTGGTGGGTGGGTCGTCCTGGGTTTCGGGGTCGATGTGTTCCATGGTAGACTGTGTTAGTCCAATCACGTCGCCCTCTTGGTCGGTTTTTCATGTGAAGGTCGACGTCATGTGTCCAAAGACCGTGGGGTGGTTTTTGCTACCTCTATAGAGAGGATTCTTTGTGTGAATTTTCTGAGCCGACTGAAATAGCTCAGGCAGCGTCTCAAAGAAATATTTGAGCTCGGTGTCCTTGTTGAACTTTTCTTTCACCAACTTCGGTATCACTCTTTTGTATAAGTTAAGGGGGCTGAATGATTGTTATGCCGGTGCTTGCTCCTTGATTACTGGTGTCGATGATGGAGGTGGAGGTGTTGACACAATATTGACGACGTCTTCAGGCGTCATCGTTGTTTTGGCCTTCTTTGGTCGACCTTCAGAGGCTCCTGCATCAAGAAACTATTGGAACTGATTCTCCACTGGTACTTTGTTTGCGGCTGCATCCTCTATTATGTCAAGGGCCGTAGCTACTACCTCTTCTTCATCATCAGACGACTCAGCAATGATAAGCTTGCGCTTACCTTTGCCTTGTTGTACTTTTTGGGCTTTGATTTTCTTTCTGGCGGCGGCTATCTCAGCGGCCAATTTATTGATGATGCCTTTTGATAAAGCATACTCAGGGTTATCAGGATCAACTTCACCCATCGGTACTTGAGTTGGTGCGACACTTACTGGAATCAGAGGAGTTGGTTGCTGTTGTGGTTGTCGTTGTGGTTTTGTCGGTTGTGGGTCGGTTCTCTTTGCGGGCAGAGGCTTGATAGTTATTTGTACTCAACCAGTGGGATCGACTGGGATGTCCTCTGACACAAATATACTGATGTAGAGGTTGAGATCGTAGTATTCCTCTTTCTCTTGGTCAGTGAGTGGCTCCTTGATTGAGAATTCGACCTATTTTGCTACCTCTGGTACAGGTATTCTTGTCTTCACCTGTCGAGTCAATTCCCAGAAGATTTGATCGATAGTAGGGTAGTAATCGAGGCCGTTGGCCTTGGGGTTCTCGCCCTGCATATACCAGACCGACATATGGTCGAGCTCCAACTGCATGTGGGAGTTCACTGGGAGATTGCGTCGGATGTTCAGAGGCACCCTCCATCTAGTCGTGCGAACCTTCAACTATTGGAACCAGTTTTCCAAGAACACTTTCCCCTGTCTTAGCTCATGTGGAGTTCCTTTCTAGGAGAAGGGTTTAAACCTGTTCATGTCGAAATTTGTCGGTTCCCAGAAGACTGGACTTCCTTCTGGACAGATGTGATACATAACGATCCAGAGGATGAGGGAGGGGAACTTGATGATTCCTCCCGTCTCTTGGCATTGTTCGTAGACAGTTTTGATCATGTCAGTGACATAATCTCCCCTTCTATAGATTCGACCGTCGGTTGCAATTGTGTCGATGGCGTCCAGCATTTCCAATTTCAGGTCGCTTCCTCGACCGGCCAATGTAAGTGTGATTGCGATTATTTTAGCCACAATATGTGGTGTTCGAGTTGCAATCTGCCCGATCATCAACCCTTTGGAATTTTTCCCAGACGACGATCCCGTAAGCTCTTGGACCAACCCTTCCTTGATTCCAATTGGTACAAGGTTCCCTTGGGTAGACAGGCCAGTGAGTTTGTAGATGAGATCTCTGGAAATGTCGATCACTCGGTCGAAGTAGAACCGACCGTTGTGGTATCGAATGATCATGAATTTTATGGCAGCTTCTTTTGTTCCACCAAAGCTGGCCATCAGGGGTGCGTTGGGATAGTTAAAGATGGTTCTCCGTCGGACTTTTTCAGCGGCTTGGGTCATTTTCTTGTCGACGAAAGCCCATTCTTGAATCTCGGCCCAGAGTTTCTGCCATGGACCCTCCTGGACTTTGGCATTTTTTATATTCTTTAATCTGCAGATCAAGGGTGTATCCTCATCCTGTAGCTCTTTCGCCTTGGTTGGTGATCTGGTCTGTTTGGGGGCCATGGTGTTGGATTGGTGAAGGTTATTATAGGGTTCTTGACTTTTGGTCGACTGAGTTTGTGAATGCTCTGTGTGTAAGGGGCGTGGTGAGTGAACCTTTGACGGCCCATGATTTATAGGGGACGGTGTGCTTGCATGTGGTAATGAATGTATTAATGGCAGACTTGACGTTCTAGCTGCAATACGTGAGTGTGGAGTAATGGTGAATTGCTTTCGGTGCTCGAGGTCATAAATGCGCGATGGGATTTTCGAGGTCGTCGACTGGTGCCAGTGCTGAGAATGGTCAACTGGACTAGTCAATGAATATTGTCGAAGATGATGATGTCGTTTGTTGAAGTAGTGATTTCCTGTCATGTTTTGTTGTGTCAGGTGTATTACTTTGTTTTTGGGATTTTTAGCTTTTTATGGGTTTTGGTTACCGGTTACGGTCGTTTTTTTTTCCAGTTTCTGTAATGTTTGAGCCGGGCTCCATTAACGAGCTTTCGAAATACTAGGCCCTGCAATGTTTTTAGTCAGATTGAACCATTGGGTTGTATCTCTTCGACAACGTAAGGGCCCATCCATTCTATGTGGAGTTTCTTGGGTTTTCCTTTGACTCAAATTTTATAAAGTAAGGAAAGGTCGCCGACTGACAGGTTTTTGTTTCTGATGTTGCGGTCGTGCCATGCTTTCTGTTGTTGCTTGTGAATTTCTTGGTGTTGTATAGCCATGAGTCTGTGTTCTTCCAGTTTGCTGAGTTGAAATAGTCGGTCCTTTCTTGCATGTTCGACATCGACATGTAGTA
The DNA here is from genome assembly GCA_001517045.1 of Pseudotsuga menziesii. Lineage (NCBI taxonomy): Eukaryota > Viridiplantae > Streptophyta > Pinopsida > Pinales > Pinaceae > Pseudotsuga > Pseudotsuga menziesii. The sequence goes on from LPNX010121751.1 coordinate 999,868, forward strand.
GTTGCGCAATAATAGGTGTCTGTTGTCGGAAATGTAGGGGGACGACTGCTTCTTGTCCATACACTAGTCGAAAGGGGGTTTGGTCGGTCGACCATTTATAGGCTGTCCTGTATGCCCATAACACTGCAGGGATTTTCTCGTCCCAGTCATCCTTGTCGATACTGCATATTTTGGTTAACCCTTTTGTTAATGTTTTATTGAAATCTTCAATCACACCATTCGACTGAGGATGATATGCTATACTTCGTCGGTGGTCGATGTGGAATTGGTCGGTCAAGTGTTTGATAGTTTTGTTGATAAAGTGTGTTCCTTGGTCACTGATCAATGTTAGTGGGCATCCAAATCTAGTGATGATGTTTTTGTAGATAAACTTAGCGGCTACCTCACTCGAACATGTATCGACGGGTTCAGCTTATGCCCATTTAGTGACATATTCTACTGCAGTGATAATATATCTTGCTCCTGATATTTTGGCTGGGATAGGAAATGGTCCTATGAAGTCTATAGCCCAGATTTCGAATGTGAGACTAGGGTTTACTGATATCAGGGGAATTTCTGTGCTCGGCAGGGGTCTACCAATTCATTGACATCTGTCACATTAACTGACAAAACTTTTGCAATCTCTGTGGAGTGTCGGCCACCATAATCCTGACTATTGGATTTTATTTGTAGTTGTGTCTGCTTGGAAATGTCCTCCTGCAGGTCCATAGTGTGCTTCATGCATGATTTGGTCTTGCTCATGTTTGAGTACACACCTTTTGAGAATGTCGTCTAATCCCATTTTATATAAAAATCCATTGATGAGGCTGTAGGGTGCAGTCTTCATAGCTAAGATTTGTTTTCTCTTGGTGTTCAGACCTTCTGGTGCCTGGCTAGTTTCTAAGAACTGAGCTACTTCTTCAAGTTCGTTTGGCACTGCTTCTATGTGAAATAAATGTGCATCTGGTAGGTCGTTGTCGAATCCGGTCGGTTCCTCCCATGTGTCTATGCGGGATAGATGGTCGGGCCCGACATTTAGTTTTCCTGGTTGGACAACGACTTCAAACTCAAATTCTTGAAAAAGAAGTAACCAGCGACAAATTCTCCCATGATGAAGTGGTTTATTGACAAGGTACTTCAAGGTTTGATGGTCGGTATAAAATGTGAAGGGATTGGCTAAAAGGTAATGTTGATACTTTTGGAGGGCAAAGACCATACCTAGGGCTTCCCTTTCGGTGGTCGAATAGTTCCTTTTAGCCTTATTTAATTTTCGACTCCTGTAAATTATAGGGTAATCCATCCCATCATCCCCTGGTTGAGTTAGGATTTCTCCAATTGCTATTCTTGATGCATCAATATGCACATGAAATTTGGTCGACCACTTTGGAAATTTTAGAATGGGGGCTTCGACTAGTTTCCTTTTCAATTTGTCTAAGGAGATTTGGCATTCCTCTGTCCTCTTAAACTCTTGATCTTCCTTTAGTAGTTCTTCTAGAGGGTAGGTCATATCTGAATAGTGTCTTATGAATTTTCTATAATAGCATATATGGCCAAGTAACACCCAAACTTGTTTGGGGTTTATTGGTGGTTTCAGGTTGAGGATAATTTTAATCTTTGCAAAGTCGACCTTGATACCATCTTTACAGACAATATGCCCTAAGAGTATGCCTATGGGAGTCATAAAGATACATTTCTTAATGTTCATGGAGAGTTGAATCTGTCGACATATCTCCAGCATAAGTCGGATCCATTTGCAGTGATCTTTTAAGGTGGAGTATATTGTCCAGTTGTCAAAGTATACTACCATGGTCTTATATATGTATTCTTGGAATGTCTTGACAACAATTCGAGAAAACACTGCAGGTGCATTCTTTAATCCAAAAGGCATAACTCTGTAAGCAAAGGAGCCAAATTCACACACAAATGTTGTTTTCTTTTGATCTTCTTTTGCTATTGGGACTTGGCTATATCCTGAGAATCCATTTGTAAATGAGTAGCATTCATGGCCTACAACTTAATTTAATATTTCATTAGCATAAGGGGTGGGGAATGGGTCTGTCAGTGTGATTTGTTGAGCTCCCTAAAGTCGACACAAATTCTTAACCTTGTCGGGTCATGTTTCTTGGGCTGTACGACCATGGGGCTTGCCCATTCCGATTGGTCGATAGGGTAAATGATCCCAGTTTCTAACATGTTGTCGATTTCCTTTTTAACTATCTCCTTGTATTTGTGAGCTATTTTATAAGGTCTTTTCTTGACAGGTTGAACATCAGGTTTGGTATCAATTTTCATTTTTCCCATTTCTTGTACTAAGCCTTTTAAGTCTTTATAGTCCCTGGCAAAGAAATCTTGGAATTCTCTAAGTAAGTTCACTATTTCGGTGGTCTGTTGGTCGTTCCAGTAGTCACCAATCTTAGCTATTTTTGGTCGGTCGTCATTTGAAATGTCGACCTCTTTAGTTTTCACTTTGGCATCTATCTACTTGGGTGCTTTAGTTTCATTAATAGGCTGACTCCCTTCTTTGAACTATGAGAATGTGGCAGGGAAATCGGCTGTAGTCATTCTGTCAAGATCTGGTTTGTTGGTGGTCTTGACTTTCAGGATTGAGTGGATAGGTTTGGTTGTTTCAATGTGGTCAGATTTCCATCTGAAGCTCTTGCCTTCTGTGTGTTCATTTTCTAAGTGTAAATGGGTCAATTGTGGTTTTGACTTAGTTTGTATATTGTTACAGCCCTTAATCTGTCGGTGATCTGGGTAGGGTTGTTTTTCGGTCAGTTGAAGAAACTGTTTGATTTGCTGTGCTGTTTCAGCCAATTTTTCCTGTTGAGGTGTGAAGTTGAAGTCTTTAATAAAATTTTCCCTCAGTTCATGCTAGAAGAAGGTTTCACCTCTAGCTTCCTCCATTTTATACCATTTATTGGGTAAGTCGGCTAGGGTTGAAGGGAACAAATGTGGCCAAGCTCGCTCATCCTTGTATCCAAGTCTTCTCCACTCCGTTTCACAAGTCTTGATATGTTCTTCTAGGTTTTGACATTAGGTAAAGATAGGGATTTGGGATTGCTGGGTTAACTTCTTTCCACCAAACCTCTCGACAAAGTAAGTCGAAGCAGTTGTCCAGGTCTGTAGTTTTGACTGATGGGTATCCCACCATCTAGCTGCTTGACCTGTAAATGTTTCAACTAAGCTTTGGAGTCGGCCATGTTCTCCAATATTTTTAGATACCTGTTTGATGTGCATGACTGGGGATTCCCTCTCCTTATACCTGGGTAGTTGTGTAGTGTTTAAGTTGGTTGGTTGTAAGGTAGGGCGTTCCCTGACTTTCTTTTCAAATATTTTGGGGATAATTGATACTATGAAGCACTGTCGGGTGGGGTTTTTCTGTACTTTTTGTATAGTCCAGCACCCTCTTGCTTGTGTTTCGTAATTTTCCATCTCCTAGTCACACAGTTCAGCATCTGAGTTATAACCAATTGAGTCTTGGTTACCTAAGTTAAGCTCTCCATAGATGTTTGGTTCTGTGTAGTCTGTATTGTTGTGGATCTAGTAAAGTTGTCTGAAATCGACTTCCTCATCAATCAGTTTAGTCCAAGGATCTCCTTGGGATGGATGAATGGGTACAATGACCTTTTGAACATTTCCTTTTAACTTGATTCGTTCCTTATCTAAGGAGATGGATGCTTTCATCTTTCGTCCCAAGGTCGACCGACTAATGCTAGGAAGGAGCTAGATCCTTATTTTGGGTCAATAATTTCAAAATCAATCTTGGTCAAGATTCCTTTGATGGTCGTGTTGACATGTTTCCAAACCCCAATGGGTTTAATGAGGCCTTGGTTGGCGAGTTTCAGATAAATGCCTAACTCGTAGAGTCGAGGTCTGCCCATCTTTTCCCATGTATCCTGGGTCATGATATTTACTTGGGACCTGAAGTCGAGCACTACTTGTCGGACATGGTAACCTTCGATTTCCAGGTCAACAAGTGGGTCAACATCATTTTTGTCTTTTTGGTTTAGGATGCAGATGTTTTTTGTTCGTTTTCCAAGGTTGGTACCTTTTATTTCATGCAATAAGTCAATGAACTGAGCTACGGATTTGTTTGTTTGAGCGAGTTGGACTAATTGCTATATTGTGTTGGGTTAACTATTAACGATGTCTTCTTATTGTGCAATGTCATGAAATATGTGGGTTGCTTCTTGATATGTGTGTTTTTCCTTTATAGGGTCAGGATAATCATTTGTGTCTTTAATCTTACTGATTTGAGGGTTATCAGGTCCTGTTTTTGTGCCTTGTCGAGTGACAATATGTAAATGTTTAGTAGTTATTACATCATGCTTTTGTACACAAGACAAGACATTAACATTTTTCTTTGTATTGATTTTATCTAACATAGTAGGACAATCCTCCAATGAGTGATTGCCTACTCCACAGTGTGTACAGGATTTAAGATCAGTTCTGTCCTTGTATGGACAGCCTGCATACCGATGACCTTCTTTGTAGCATGTGAAGCATTGGGTTGGTCGACGCGGATGTATGTCGTGATTCCCAGGGAATCGACCTCTTCCTCTATAACCCTAGCGTCGGTTGTTGTACCGGCGCTCATATTGTTGGCCATCATATCTTTGTCCTTTTTGATCATTTGGTGGATGGTTTTGCTCGTTATGTTGTGCCACTGCATTTTTTTGGTATACCGCGTGATAGTTCTATCGATTCTTTAGGTTTAATTGACAGTCGACGGTGTTGTGACTTTTGGTTTCATAGATGGCGCACTAGGAAGCTTTGTCGTTCTTCATATTAAATGGGCAGTCTGCTGTAGAGTGATCTCCATGTTCCTGGCAAATTTTGCAAAAGGATTTAGTCTGTATGAAGCAGACGTCTTGTCGGCTATATTCATGTCGACAGTTATCCTTCGAGTGGCCGTTAGTTGAGCACTTGGTGCACCAGATCTCCTGATTTTTGAGGATGAGCTCCTTCAGAGACTTCTGTACATTCTCTAGCTGCTGTTCCAGTCGGTGGTCCATGGGGTATGCAGGTATATCTTTGTCCATCTCAACCTGCAGGGATTTTGTGAGCGCATCTTCATACGTTTTGAACGTCTCCAAACTAATATGTCGACATCATTTTTGCGATAGTCCTATAAGAAACCATTGAATTATTAAATGTTCATCAATAACGTAATCCAATTGGCTCAGTAAATATTTCCATTGCTTGTTGTAGTCGCGGACGGATTCGCCTGGCTTTTGTGAAATAGTTTTGAGCTTCTTCGCAGCCAGGTGCTTAGCGTCTGGCGTTTTAAAGAATGATAGGAATTGTGCCTTAATATTGGCTTTGGTCGCTCTAGGTTGTCTCTCGAAAAAGGTCATGTACCATGTCAAGGCCCTTTTCCTTAAGGCTCATGCGAACTGTGCCATTTGTCGGTCTTCATCTGTAACCTGGTTTTCTTCCCAAGTCGACTCGCAGATGAACCAATGTCATCTAGGGTCTTCATCTCCCTCATAAATAGGAATGCGAGCCGATCCGTGACCCATGTCTGAATCACTTTCAGTGCTCTCAGAAGTTGGCGGAGGTGGAGGTGGTGGTGGTGGTGAAAGTGGTGGGGTTATTGATGTAGTCGTTCCTGCAGAATTCTGGTTGACGAAACTTGTGCTCCCGTCAGTTGTCGAGTCTTTGTCGACTTGCAGCCAGTTAATGTCGACTTCTGTTGTCAATGGTCCACTACAAATTTGTGTTCGCAGGTCTAATTGTTCGATTTCTTCTAAAGTCGTACTTGGAGGGGGGGGGGGGGCGCTCCTTCATGTGTCGGTAAGAGCAAGTGGATACTTCGAAGGGAGGGTGCTGCTTGAAACGTCACCCAGTTTCCTTCTAGCGGCCAACATATAATAAGGTGTCGACCAGTGTACGTTTCGTCACCTAGTCGACTCCATATACTGAAGTCACCAGCTCGTAGTCAGAGGTCGTCTTCGACAATAGTCTGTATTCTAGTACATGGATTCAATGGGGAAATGGTCGTTCCTTCACTGGGAGCTCTTATTTGGAGAGCTTATGGCTGCTCTATTCACACTTCTTCCTCCGTAGGGGATGCTTCTTGCTCCATGCCTTCTTCATGTCGATCATGATCCGACTCTGGTGGATTCTCTTCCTTGTCATTCTCCCTAGGGTTTTGTCCTCTGTGCAGCTCTAAGGCTCTTTCACGTCTTGCTTCCCTTCTCTAGTATATTTCATCCCTTTCGATCTTCTAGATGTCCAACATACTTTCATACAATACTAGTCTCTTGTGGTCCTCTTCGGTCGACTTCTCATTACTGGTGCCTACTATCTATCTGGGTCGACTAGGATCCACTATACTCTATTTCTGACACATGACCAGCTACCCCCCCATATCCTACCTGACGCTTTTAGAAAGCCCGGATAGTTCTGTCTATTTGCTTAGGAAGTATTCCCACTCCCTTTCTACAATGAATTTCTCCCACTTCCTCTGCTTCTCCGCCCAGTTAGTGTTGGATGGTTGTTTGTACAGTGGTGGATGAGGTTCAACAATGTGTCTTGCTCCCTTCTCGATCAAGAATTTGAACAGCAAGGTTGGTAGGGAACACACAAATTGTTCGGTGAAATCTATGTAAAATTTCTCTTTGACAGTTTCCACTGAAGTTCTGTCTTCGACTGCTTGTTCCTCACAGAAGTCGTTGACAATTTTCTCAAACCACTACGACAAATTTGTTCGGCCTCCTCGGATCAGTTTTTCCAGCAACTGTTGTTCTTTAGTTGCATCCGGCTTTCTCATCCAGAAGTTGCTTCAAGAGTTGGGGCACTGATTCGACAAACTTTTCATGCGTCTCTGTGAAAAATCTTTCTTTTACCTCAGCGACTGTTAATCTGTTCCTTCGTGCGTAATTTTGCAGATAGTTTACAATTTTACGTTCCCACCAGTCCTTAATCTCCTGCTCTGGTATCATATGTGAGCATATATTTCATTCATGTACTACCGGCAATGGAATCAATGTTGTAATCTCACAGATCACATAAGGTTACCAATAATACATACTAAAACATACATAAATATAAAGCAGAGACAAGAGACAAGAATAGGTAAGATAACAGATTATATTATTCCAATGAGTTCATACAAGGCAGAGAACTGAACTAAGTTCTTGTTTGGCTCAACAGCCTAATATATATAATTTACAAACAGTTACAAAATAACTACATGTTGGTTCGGTGAACCGACACGACTTTTAGTTAGCCGACCTAATCTTCTAGTTTAGTCGGCCGACCGACTTAGTCGGCTGATTGACTAAGTCGGCCCATCGAATTAGTCGGTTGATCGACTAATCCAGTCCTCGTTCAAGTCGACTTGTCGACTTTCTCCTTCTACACCTTCGACAACTAAGTTCTTCCACAACTCCACCTTTCTGCAATATTGAGTTTCTGCAACTCAATCCTTTTCGCAATATTGAGTTTCCACAACTCAATCCTTCCAGAAATGAGTCTTTCGCAATCGTCTTTCCACAATATTTGTTGTGCAAGGCCTTTTCTACAAGGCTCTTTTCCACAATTTGCGGATTGTGGATTGCAGGTTCACCAAATTTCACAACTGAACTTCCAGAACTTTGCGGCCACAACGGTCCTTCCGCATGTGGATTGTGGAATACAGGTCCTCCTTCCAACTTTTACAAAGTTGGCTTCCACAATTCTATTTTTCTGAATCATCAATTCTTTGGAACCTCGCTTCTGACCATCGATCTATTGTGGGTTGCGGATCTCGCCTTCATACTTTTGGATCTTTGCTTCTCCTTTGAGGAAATTAAGCAAAACCGTTGATATGTTGAATTTCACAGATGCTTGGATTATACTATGACAGTCGAATTAATCCATGGAATGATTAATTTGTGATGTGGAAACAACTCTATGCTATTGGAGATTGTTCAGTGTTCTATCGAACCATCAAATCGCACATGCACATAGAAACAAATAGATTAAAATCATTTTTTCTAGTTGTTGAAGGAAGACATCAAATATATGAAAGTACATAGAGATATTTTAAAACTCTGTTCTTCATTCAATGAACCAACACACTTACATACTCTCTATTATCCTTCCCTTATGCATGCTTATAAATGGAAACAACTACATTTAAATAGAGCTTCATCAACCTATCACATCCGAATATAAATATCTGAACCCCTAAGAAAGGAAATCTACAACTAACCTATCCTCATGTAACCTCTTACAATATTCAAGGACAACAATGGAAAATATCCAGTTACTACGATTAAAATAAATCCTAACAACTAGCCCTATCATTCTAGAATTTGATTACATGGAAATGGAAAAACAACATTGACTACTTATTCAACAAACAAAAGACTTTGTCTCGATGCACCTGCATCATCACCCCTCATGGGAAGGGGAGGAATATTGTGTTAAAGCATCAAATCTCTGGACAAATTATCCCATACCTTCTTAGAGTTATTAGAGCCAAGTTGAAGCTTGAGGAAAGGTTCAATTTGTAAAATCTCCCAACACTAAGTCTTAGTTGTGATCTCTCCTTTTTTATTACTAATACAAGCATTGTTTTATTTCCCATAAACATTTTTTATTCCATTGCAATGATATGTTTATTGTCTTTCTCCTTGGTCATTGACATTGAAGTATAGATTATCTTGTTACTTTCATGTGGTATTTTTTCTTTTGTGTCTATTTTAGGTGTATTCATTGCATAACTCGAACACAACAAGCTTAGATCATCAGATCTTCCTGTTAAAAGGTATGGGAGCAATTTAATTCAAGTTATATAGATTTATAGGCAAAGTTTCTTCGCATTGTAGTTTGTTTTGTTCTAGATCTAAACCAGTCATACTAGGGAAACAGTCTTTGTCCATATTGACTATTATTTTTCATTAACAATTGCAATATTCTCGCATGTTGGTTCCTTTAGTGTACTAGATCCCACTAGATGGAGTCTTTGGTTCTTGACCACTTGACCCAAAACTATACATGATTCTTGGCTTTCTCAAATGTTTCTTCTGCTTGCACTATCTCCTTCTTCAACTCCATTTGTTCTGGAGTGTCTATTGTATCCAATTTTTCTTTCAATACTTATTTTTGTGCTTACAGTCCTTGGATCAATGTCTTTATTTCGTCGCACTGTGCTTTGGATGAATCCTGCATAGGCTCTTTTATCTTTTCCTTGTGTGCTACTTCATAAATTTATTTGACCACTGTTGGTAGTAAATTATTCTTTGCCATATCTTTGGCATATTTTTTGTGAATATTTTCTCAACTTGACATGTTGTGCTCCCATTTATTGTGTTAATGGGACCACATACTTCTGTAATGGTTCAAGTGATACCTATGATAGATATACCTAAAATCCAAATAATCTTAGTGCTAATGATAAAGAAGCCTCTACTTCCTCAATGATCACCACCTAAGGGTCTAACTTAGAAACATCTTCTTGAATATTTGTTTATTTCACTTCTATGTACCCAAAGAATTATCATGTGTAGTATCACCTCCTTCCATGTCTGAACTTTTTTGGCTTGAACCTCCCAACTAGAATTTGATTTCAACTTGGATAATTGCTAACCCGAATCCAATTTAAGTGCCTATTGTGATTCTAATTTAACTTAAATTGTGCTTATGATATCTTGGAGTGTCAACTTTTGTGACAACTCTCCTTTTTTTTGTGAGAACAAGTGAGTCTTGGTTTTCTATCCCCTTGGTGATGGGGTGTGGTCTGGTGATGGATACTTTTCCTCTGATTGTTGATTTGACCTTTCTTGTTTTGGTGTATAGGAAGGAACTATGGTTGCATGCTTCCATTTTTGCAACTCAAACTTGTGGAACCATGCATTGATGTACTTGTCTAACCTTTCACTTCTACCTTTTTCTTCAAATCACCTTTTTGTGTATTTATAATTTTCACATCGTGGTATGGCTATACCTGAAAATCTACAGGACAATCCTCCATGGGTTCCTTAATTCAATGTCCAAAACATAAAATGATAACAAATCAATTTTGAACTCTAGATTGGTGCATAGTAATATGAACACATTGTGCATGCCAATATAAAACCATAGAACATATTCATATGTATCTATCAGTAAATGGATAATGTGATATGATTCAACTGTTCCCTAAGTCCTTTCTGTGTACAATCGCTCAAATTCCAAGTTGGTAGTTTGTTGGATTACCTTATCTATGTTGTACTTCCATATATTGAATTTCAGGTTTGGGAATGTCTTTGTCATTTCTATGTCATAAACCTCTGTTAGATTTTTATCATTCAAGCTAGCATTATCTTAGGATCTTATCTGAGAGAATAAAATGCACAACAATAAACACAAGAGACAAGAGACACAAAGAATTTTCCTCGGGGAAACCATAAAGGAGAAAACCCCACAAATTCCTCAAAGATAGAATGAGCAGCAATGGTAGCATTAAAACCCAAAAATAGAAAAGATGATCTCCACAACTTGTTCTCTCTCTCACACTTGAGAGAGCTTCTCCTCTCTCACTCATATGCCCCGGTGAGTGAGTGTGTGTGTGATAAATAGAGAAGCTCACTCTCTATTTATATTCTTCCGTTCACTTAATGTCCACTTTAACATGTCGGCCCCACTTAACAATTACTTACTAGAGCCGACATCTCTAGGAGAGTCTAATAACCCTAGTGCCCCACAATTGTGGGGACTTTTCCCTTCAATCAACAAGGAGGTTTAACCTTGACATAGTTGTGGGGACTATTTCCTTGACCTACAATGGAGGGTTAGCCTCAATGACTTTACATGACTTGTTTACATGATTGAATCTCCCAATCAGAACATCGGGGCATAACATGACTCAATTACATTATAGATACTTCCCAGAATAAACATTAGGGTACAATACATAAGATATACAAGTGAATACATTTCGAAGTTACAAATACATCAACAATCTCTCCCTCTGGTGGCTTCCACTCTATCTTTGCAATTAATAACAATGCTTAACTCAAATTAAATTCCTTGCTTAGATTTTGGGTCTTTAGGTATCCTTCAATAAATTATTCTAATAGGTACTTTTCCTAGATCATTTGAATGCGTTGAGTGCATCAGTTCGATGTGAACAATACACCCATTAGGAAATCATCCTTATTTCAATTCTAAACCACTTTTCCTTCAAAAATATGTGTAACATATATTATTTTAGGATTAGTGGTGGAAGAAACCATTTCCCATCATTGCCCCTCTCTACATGCCATATTTTTTATATGCCTCTTTTTCCTTTAGATCCCGTGCTACTATAGCTTATGTTGGATCCTCACCCCTACAAAATAGACCTGAGATCTTTTGGATGACCTCAATCGTCACCAAGTATAGTTTATCCAACCATACGAAACACTGTTGGTGAAAAAATGGAGATCGAGTTTTTTCACATGAGCCAACAAAAGGACACCACTATAGTCTAATGTGTTGGAATTTTCAATCACCAAAGAGGAATATCTCACCCAAATCACAACCAAGACCTATGTGTGATAAGGAGTGTTAATTATAAAGATACATGTATGATGGTCTATTACATGTTCCACAAATACATTCATCAATCATTTATTGCAATAACAATTCATTAACTACAACATGTAAATAAAGAACATACAATTGATCCATGAAAACAAATAGATACACAAAAAATTGAGGGACCCAAAAATCCATCATTATTATTATGAATAACATATATTACTTTCAAGTCATGATGTTGTGGCCTTCCAACAACCACATAATTACCCATCGTGGTATCATATAAAACAAATAATTCAAACTCAAAACCTAAATACATGATCTTTTGTTATGGTTACTTCAATATGTACTATGTGCCTTTTCTTTCTTCTTATCGTCTTCTTGTTCTTTAATCTGTCTTACCTCTGTTTTTACTTGCATCATTCTTCCTTATATACTTGTAGGGATGGGTCCAAAATATTGCAACCATTAGAGGCTTTTCATGAATCCCACTCCTTTACCCCACAATTCTTTTCATGGCCCTTTCCTTTTCGACCTTCTATGGTCCTTTCCAAAAATGAAGGAGACAACAACCCCAACCATAAGTGTTGACTTTCCATTGATTCATTTTTACTACATTATTAATCCTTGTGTGTTGTCTACTGTTGGTTCTTCAAATGAAGGATCCAACTCTGGTATTGAATAGCATTGGCATGCCACCTATGGTATTGAATAACATCATACTTCTACTTCTGTATGTAGGACATCGAAGAAAATTGCTTGATGATAGAGGTATGTGTCATTACCTCATGAAAGGTTGTCTCTCTCCTGGTGTGGGATGGACTATTGTTGCTTCATATTCACAATATTTAATTGTGATGACCTCTTTGGAAGTGTCGTCATGCTCATAAAATTGGCTACTCTTCTTTCAACAAGAGACTAGACTCCTTGAGAAAGTATTCTAGTAAGAAATTTTACCAAGGAGACTAAGAAATGAGGATGGAGTATATAAACTAATGCCAATGGGGCCAACTGAAGGGACTTGATATTCAAAATATTCATCTCCCATAATACTCTTCTCAACATTTTTATTGTTGGAAAACTAATAATTGCATTTTCTGTTAGGGCCCATGTTCCTATATTGGTTAGTTGTGGTAGCAAGGGGGATGAGTAAGTGAGATGTGTCCTAAGCACCACCATGGGTAGGGGATAGAATGATCAAGCTTACGATTTGTGGTGTATCTAAAATGTATTACACATATTTATTCATAGAAATATTTTTCCATCATGAAACTAGAGTGGAAGTAGTTAAGGAGGTTTTATTCCTAGGAACACATGTGATACAAAAATATATTTCATATAGTAGTAGATGGATAATAAAAGGGGGTGGTGAGATGATCTACATGACTTTGACAAGTTGGGGTATGGATACGACACTTTTCAGCATATGTGAATGGATGATCCAGGAGATGTACTCCTATATAAAGACATGGAATGATTGTAGGGTGGCATTTTGATGCAGGGAATCATGCTCTTGTTTAAAGTTCTAAAGGTTGGTTCGAACTTAGGGTCATGACACCATCCAAAAGAGGGTCGATTATAAATTTTTTGTAAACTATTTGTAAATATCATGTAGGTTACAAGTATAGGACATGGATGTTATAGAAGTTAGTGAAGCATTAGTCGAAATCATTGGTATTCACTACAAAAAATACTGGAATTAGCATCCCTTTTTAGTGTAATATTTTTTTACATTGAGTTGTCAAACTAGACACGAAATGGGACACATCATGGACAAAACTTAAAGCATCTCAAAAAATGTATTTGTTTGCTTCCTAGATAGCATCCTTTATGACGTCCAAAATAGTGTCTATTTTTTCTTCCAAAATGACATCCAACTTTGATTCCTAAACAACTTCGAGGTTTGCTTCCTAAATAACGTCCTATTTTTCTTCCTATAGAGCATTTGTTTTTTCTTCCTAAATGAGATCCCCGTTAACTCCATATTTGCATCCTTAATAGCATGATGTTAGCATCTATGTTCACGCCATATCTGCATCCAAATTAGCATCCAATAGTGCATCCATTTTTTCTACTACTTTAGCATCCCATTTTGCACCACGTTTTACTTCCAAATATGCGCCAATTTTCACTTCCAAATTTGTTCCAATTTTTTATTCCTTTTTTGCATTGTGTTTTGGTACCAAAATGATGCCAAATATTTCTTCTACTGTTGCACCATATTTTTCTTCTTATGTAGCATCATATTTTGCATCCAAAGTAACGCCTTATTTTTATACCATATCAACGCCATGTTTGGCTTCATCATTAGTGCCAAGAGTTGCATCATTTTTAATTCCTATTTTTGCATCATTATTTATGCCCACATTAGCATAATGTTTTTATACTACTTTAGCGCCCAATTTATCATCCACTTTTACTCCCACACTAGCGCCACATTTTTCTTCACATTTAGCTCCTCGCATTTATTCTTATTTTGCTTCCTCATGAGCGCCTCATTTAGCTTCTCATTTAGCATCCTATTTTTTTCTTTTGTTGGCCACTAAATTAGCTTATAGTTTGAATTCTACTTTGGCATCCAAATTAGCATCAGAATTGGCTTCCAACTTTATTGCCAAGTTTTGCGTCCAATGTTGCTTCTAGATATAGGACATAGTGGACTTCCATTTTAGCTCTTGGTTTTACTTCCTTATTATCACCAACTTAGACTTGCTATTTAACACCTACAACCATATCCAATTGTGCTAATATATTTATTATATCAAATTATTATAATTATTCATTAATTTCAATAGTTCTCGTGTATCATTTACTTCGTATTTCTGAAATAACATAATGAAACATTCAAATTAATTGTAGATAACTGTATTGAAATTAATTGCATAGAAATTATGAATAAATTTAACAAAAATAGACAATAGTTATCCAAAGTAGTAATATCATCATATAAATTAATTTTCCTTGAAAAGATCATCAACATCTTCCAATATATATAAATTTAAAATATAATAACAATAACATCAACATTATCTTTCATCAAAATAAGTGAAATTCTAAAACATCATCGCATCAATAATCTATCTTATAGATCATCATATTAAGGTTAAAAGAACAAGTGAACAATATATATAGTGAAAATACCAATATCACAAGAAATATATATTTTTTATATCCATATCTGGAAAAGTTAAAATGACCATCAGTAATCAAAGTTTATATGTCAACATGAATCCACCATACAAATCAAAATGACCCAAAATGTAATATGAACTTCGATCATCACAAAAATAACAATGTGTCTAGTAGCATGGAGAAAGAAAAAAAAATTCCGTAATCTCAATAATAGCATCAATGGCTACCATCATCATCACCATCATCCTCATCCTCATCCTCATCCTCATCCTCATCCTCATCATCCTCATCTATCCCAACACCATATCCATGATCATTTACATTTGATCCATTTGCATCATTATAAACAATATCTTTCTTTGGTACATCAGTGACAACATAATCATGATCATCATCTAAGTAGTCATCTTCACCATTTTCCTACAAATACCAAGAAATAATCAATTTAAAGGATTAGTATTAATTTCAATACATAATGCATATTATGTGTTATATTGCAAATATCAATGTGTGAATTTATGCCTTGTCTTTTCTCTAATAAATGTTTGCAATCTGTATTACTCATTGCTCTAATAAAAGTTTGCAGTTGATCAATGTGATTTTGCATATGTCATATGTGAAACTCTATTAGTAAATGTGAGTGGTATATATATAGTGGGGCTCACACAAGCAACATATCCTTGAGTTAAAAATTATTCATCTTCCGACAAGCAGATCAACATAAAAGACCCTTACATGCACTTTCCATATTAAAAGTTAACTCCATATTCTCTAGAAAGACAGTTTTTTATTTCTGAATAGGAGTTACAAATATAGATGGATAGCTAAAAAATAACATAGATATCATTATAAGAAAAATCATAGATGAATAGGTTGCGATGATCACACACTTGCAGGTAGCCATTACAAACCTCCCAATCCCTATTGAGAATGTCGGTTACTAGCAGACATAAAGTTATGTTTGATCCCTAAGCTTCACTAGATTAATATATAGTGTTACCATATAAACCATCACTTTATGTGATAAATTACTAAAGCACAAGTAGGAACCTAGGGGCACTAAGGAAGGGCTATCCAATGTCACCAAATCCTTCACACTATTTAGGTCGGTTGTCCTCTATTAAAACAACAAAAAAAAGTTTGATTGTATAGTTTTTGTAATGTGATTGAAAGAGAAACTAGTGCCTAACAAGTTTTGGGCATATGAGTCAAACAAACGATTTTAGTGGGTTTTTTGCTCATGATACAAGGACCAAAGAGATAGTATGAACAAACTCTAGACATCCTTACTTTGTTGTTCACAAATGTAGAAAATTTATTAGAGGAACCCTAATGAAGGAGACTCTAAAACATACATGACATATGCCTACCAAATGGATATGTAAACTTGCAACAACTCGAATAAAGAAGAAAGATGGAACATTAACATTTCCAAGAATAAACAACAAATTTATCTAAAAGGGAAATGCCCGGAATTAAACACTTATAAAGGGAATAGTATTACCCATAATTTAGCCCTTCAAACCAAATTTCTTTGCAAAAGAATTTCCATCATTAGCATTCAACAAGTTTGGATACAAAACTTTTGACTCGCATAAACAAGAATGCATCCATTGAACTCCAAAATCCCTCAACAAATATTCAACAATAGTACTCTAGTGTGTGTTGGAGTAGGGTCCCGCAGCTACAAAAGAAGCTGCTATTTTGACGGATAGACAGTTTTGGCGGAGATATAAGAGGTAGAGCTACGACACTATAGCAGGTTTCTAGCTACAGAGCAGAGCCGGAACCCATGACGTAGAAGGCAAAGAAGTCAAGGAAGACAACGATACCTGAGCGACCGAGAAGAGAGAGCTCAACCATTGCATTGAAGGCAGCGGCAGAAGACAGGAGGGCTCAGCTACCCTCATAAAGGAAAAGGAGCAACGAGGCCGAGGCATTGAAGATGAAGGACAGAAAAAGGGGGAAGTAGCGCTGGTACCCATGGTCAGCGCTGGGAAGCATGGAAGACTACAGGAAACTGTGGTGAAGGGAAGCGGTGCATAGTACCCATGATCAGCGCCGGGAAGCATGGAAGACCGCCGAGAGCTGTGGTGTGATGGATAGCGGCTACCTCAAAGTACAGATACACCGACTATCACTAGTTAGGGTTTGGGTTACTGTTGGGACAGGCCCACAGTGTTGTAATGGAGAGACCTTCGGGACACCTATAAAGGGATATATTTTGTACTGTAAAAGGGTTGGTTGGTGGGTTGGTTAGTTGGTTCGTTCTGTTGTTAGTTGTTTTGTAGATTATTAGACAGTTGTAGGAGCCAAGCTATGGTTCTGTTATTAGCTGTAGTATCTTGCTGTAACCAGTAGCTGGCTCATAGAGCATTCATGTAACGATCCACAGGGACGACAGAGAGGGAAGAGTATATTGTAAGAGGTGCAATATAGAGATAGAAAAGAGATATAAGAGAGAAGATCTTAAGCTGCATATGCAGTGCAGTAGAACTGTGTTTACCTTCCCCTGAGCTATAATAGAAACACAGTTATGTGGATTTAACTTCCATCCTGGAGGTGAACCACGTTAAAATCATGCATTATGCGATTGCTTTGTGTGTTGTGTTTATTTTATGCATCTGTCAGTTATTTTATGAGCCTTTTTTACAGTTTAATGTATGTATGCATTGTTTAGTTCACAATAATATAAAAGGATAGACATAAGTTGAAATCGTTGACATGTTGTATGCGGGTTCAATTATGCTTTGCTTGAAACAGTCACTAGTCGCAGTGTTGAACAGCCTGTTACGTTGAGTCTTGCAAGTCGACACGAATAACACTAAGTGCGCTAAGTTGCGGGAGTAGGGTATCACAGGGAGGCGATACCGCACGGGCAGAGGAGCTATGGTGCGCGATACCGTAGGTTAAGGACTTAGTGTTGGGAGGAAGTTATGTGTCGCCTGGTGCGCGACGACGTGGTAAGGCTAGGGTCACCGCGAGTCAGTGGAAGTTGCACGACGTAGAAAGGGACCGAGCGCCGGATAGAGAGAGATCTTGCGGTGAGAAGGGCCGCGAGACACTGAGATCACATGACATGAGCAGAGGGTCATGTGACGTGCAGAGAAAGAGGCCCTACGGCTAACAGAGTTGTTAGTCGCAAGTAGGATGCCACAGAACCTGGTCCAAGACGCTTGATTCCTTGGCCAACCCATTAAAATCACTTCGGGTGAGACTTCAGGCTGCTTCGCGGTCTGTTGCCGAAAGGGCCAATGAGCTAGGGGTGTTTTTGGTTAAATACAATAAACCCGGGTCTGCCCATGTAAGCCAACAAATGGTTTCGTTGCCGGTTTTGAACAAACTGAGCTGATGTTCTGGTGGCATCCTACGAGAGACGAAATCAATGAGTGGGTTTGGTCTAACCAGAAATAGTTTGCTGAACAAGAGAACAGGAGTCCTAAACTAAGTACAAAGGCATGGTTACAGAAACATATCATTACAGACCTGCATGCGATATTTTTTACGACCTTTGGGAATGAGCTTTACGACTGGTTATCAAAGTTAACTGATACAAGCATATTCAAAAAGAAAAGAGACATTGTCTGGACACCAGAGCTGATTTAGACCATGAGGAACCTGGATAATCCTATCACGAGGGCAGTAGACTTCTGGCTTGCAAGCGTGCTAGAAGGCTTTGCCACAGAGTTTGCAGTTGACCAGACAAAAAGCTTCAGTGAGGATGAGCGCTATTTCTTCAAAGGATATCGTGGTAAGTACCTAAGATTTTTAAACTTGTCCATTAAGATGCTATTACATGAAAAAGGAACAATGGATCTAGTTTTAGACGAATAAGTAGAAATAGTAATGTCACAAGAGTTTGAAAGTGATTTTGATGACATTGGACGAACACGTAGTGGAAAGAAGTATAAAGTAGATTTCAGATCTCCAATATTTGAAGACAGTTTAGATAGTACTAGACAGCAGAGTCATAGTACCACAGAAGGAACAGAGGGGGGTATCCCTTACCACCCTTACACCCCACAGAAATAGACTGGGACTCAGAACAATCCCGTAGGAACTCCATCCAGTAGCTCACAGACAGTACCTACCACCGCTACATCACCTCCACCTACACGGCTGAGTGGTAGTAACACAGTAAATCAACATCCACCACATAGAAATAGAATGGGGGATGATATGAAGCTACCTATATTTAATGGAACAGGGGCAGAAGACCCAGAGCAACATTGGTTTCTCTGTGAAGCCATGTGGACCATTAAAACAATCAAGGACAATAACCTTAAACTTGTACAGTTGGTCACCACACTAAGAGATCGAGCCTTAACATGGTATATCAAGTATACCACAGTACCCAGGACACTTGTCCAGGTCAAGACCGCCATGATTAAAGAGTTTAAGAAACCTAAGTCTGAGTCACAGTGCATTATAGAACTCAAAGACATCAAGCAGTTACCTACAGAGTCAGTGTGGGACTTTGATCAGAAATTCAAATCCCTTATCGAACAAGTCAGTTTTGAGTTTGCACCGGAGCAGCATAAGGAATGGTTTATTGCAGTGCTGCTCCCTCACATTAGACTACCGTTAATGCAGCAGAAACTCCAGACGCAGGATGACGCGTTGGAGATGGCGATGAAACTAGAGGCTTCGCCTTTAGCTGAGAGCAGTACAGGCATGGCAACTTTACAAAACCAGTTGGATAATCTCACATTACAGTTGCATGAACTTAAGAAAGGGAAAGAGGTTGCGCAAGACATATGGTGCGTAAAATTTAAAGCACAAGGCCATAGTAAAGATAATTGTCCGGTCTTTGTAGAATATATAGCAACAGGGGCTCCAAACCCCTTACCACAGACCCACGGGATGTGGTGTGAGATATGCAAAACACAAGGACATCTACCTCACCAGTGCCCTCTACTTCAGAAATACGTGCAGACACCTAAGAACGTATACTGTGTCTTCTGCAAGTCTGTAGGCCATGATGTACATGATTGCAGAACCTATGATCTCATGGTCGGAGCAAAGCAAGACTTGTACAGAGTCCAGTCAGAAACACAGGGTCCAGCAGTAGGACCACAGCAGGATCCGGCTTATGGAGGACGTGGAGGAGGATTCAGAGGACGAGGCTGTGGAGGAGGCTTTGCACGAGGAGAAGGCTCCGGCAGAGGAGAGGGTTTTTGCCATGGTCGTGGACTAGTTACTTGTTACAACTGCGGAGTTGTAGGACACTATGCTAGGGACTGTCAGAGCCCCACTACCACTTGTAACTACTGCAAATATTATGATCATACTATAGAGGAGTGCCCTACCTTGATAGCTAAGATCAGAGAACCTAAGCCAGCAGTACACCAGAACATCCAGTTTATTGCTGCTGAGCAGGAAGAGCCAGAACCAAGAGTCAATATTGTGACTCACAGTGGTGTTTCTTCCAGTGGGACATCGTAGGAAATGGAAAAGACCACAAGTCAGGAGTGGGTGCATAGAGCTCCTAATAAAGCAACACCACTCGACCTGCAGAAGAACAAACAGACATTTCAGGAAGCTAAGGCTTTCTTTGATGACCCTACGTAATCAGGATCACAGGTACCACCATCTAGGGGCATACCGCAGTAAGCACCTTGTGGTGATAGCCTTGTACAGACATCGCAGGCTACCACATCAGGAAGATGCGATGAGGACGAGATGACAGGAAGTGTACATTCCTTCCTGTGGAGTTGTCTAAAACTTGTAAGAAATGAGAAGGCTATCACAAAAATTCAGTGCATCATAGATCAGTGTCAGCCATCTTCTTCCATGAGCAGTACATAGCATGCTATTCATAATATTACGGAACATACAAGAATAGGAAGAGAGATGCGACTCACAGCACAGGTTGGAGAATTTGAAATGGATGAGGTGATCCTAGATCTAGGATCAGACGTGAATGTTCTGACTAAGCAGACATGGGAATAGATGGGTAGCCCTAAGTTATTCAGATCGCCTATCCATCTGAGATTAGCTAATCAGCAGCGTGTGTCACCTTTGGGTCAGTTACCGTAGGTGCCAGTTGACATTGACAAAGTTCGCAGCTTCACAGAATTTGAAGTTATAGAAATCATCAGCAATAGTAGACCCTATCCAGCATTGCTAGACATTGATTGGGTGATCGGTAACATGGCCATTATCAACCTAAAGAGAAGAAAAATGACCTTTGAGGACGCGCAGATCCGGGTCATCGCACCGTTGGATCCTTTTCAGGGTCCTAGATATATTGAACCTATCTGGGCAGAGGAGGAGGCACATAATATGGAGAGGCTCTATCAGATGACCGCAAACCAGAGCGACTACATCAATCCAACCGCAGAAGGGAATATCAGTTGGCAATGCGACAACTCATGCGCATCAGATTCAGATGTTGGTCTAGAAAATTGGCAGAACAGACTTCACGAAGTCTCAGCACGCAGGTGTGCGTACTTGACTAAGTCACTGCGATGGATTGTCGCAGAGATTAATGAGATTCCATCCTTTCATGGTCTAACAGATATCTAGGACTTTCTCGATTAGTTTGAACAACAGATCCCTCACGAGCAAAGGATCACAGCTATGGACCTTGAAGTACGAGCCACACCTGTGAGATGGTGGTATGCACATAAAGAGAACATAGCATCATGGGATGATATTAAGAGATTCATGGCGATCAGATTTTCTGTCGACAGAGAGTATGTCCAACAGAAATACACAGGAGAAAGTGACCCCAGATCACACATTCAGACATGTGAACAGAATTGGTTGGACATCCCTGAGGATGAATGGGTTCACCGATTCATTCATACTTTGGATACAGTTCCAAGGAACTGGTATACAGAGACTGAACTGCGCAAGGGAACAACAACATGGCCACTTATGATAGACAACTTCCTACTCACCTTCGCTTTTGAATCTGAGTATCCAAAGGTTGATCAAGCCCTACAAGTAATAAAGAGTAAGATATTTGAATATTGTACCATATCAGTGTCAGCTCAACCTGAGTGGGTTATCCAACTAAAAGAGGCGTTAGAGTGTTATAATTTTGCATCTGAACCAGAGGAGGATGAGGATCCTCGCGACACCAAAATTCTGGATTCAGAAGGCACTCGTGATGTTAAGGGACCACAGTTAGAAATTCCAGCAATCATAGAGCCCATTAAGATTAAAAAGATCAATATTGGCATAGACACAAAACCTAAGTTTGCCTCTATTGGAGACTATTGGAACGATGAAACAGTCGGACAGATTGCAGATTTGCTACATGACTATCAGGACCTATTTTCCACCAAGTTCATAGAGATGAAGGGAATAGTTGGAGACCTGGGATTCATGAGGATACCGTTGAAGGAGGATGCTAGAACAGTCAAGCAGCGCCCATATAGACTAAATCCACGGTATAAAGAAAAAGTAAAGGATGAGATCGATAAGATGCTAGAAGCAGGCATCATTGAGCTTATAGAATAAAGTGAATGGGTTATCCCCATGGTCGTACAAGAGAATAAAACCAAAGGAGACATCAGGATCTGTGTCGATCTACGCAAGCTCAATGATGCATCGCTTCATGATCCATTCCCGACACCATTCGCTGATGAGGTATTAGACAATGTGGGAGGACAGGAGGTCTACTCCTTCACTGATGGCTTTTCAGGCTATCATCAGATCAGAATACATCCAGAAGATCGATCCAAGACCACCTTTGCAATAGAATGGGGCTCGTTCCAGTATACAGTAATGCCCTTTGGTCTTAAGAATGCACCAGCTATATTTTCTAGAGTAGTAGTTGTTGTATTTAAAGAATACATCCATAAATTCCTAGAAGTATATTTTGATGATTGGACTCTATTTGGACTAATTGACAAGCACATAGGAGATTTAAGACTGATGTTAGCGAAATGTAGGCAGTACCAGATTTATCTAAACTTGAAGAAATGTATATTTTGTGCACCATTTGGCATTTTGTTGGGTCACATTGTTTGCAGACAAGGCTTGATGGTAGATCCCGCAAAGATTGCCATCATCGTAAATCTTCCAGCACCCAACTCAGTCAAGCAATTGAGGACAGTACTTGGTCATACCGGGTTTTACAGAAAGTTCATCAAGGGCTACACAAAGATTACAACACCAATGGAGAAATTGCTAAAGAAAGATGTAAAATTCCTATGGAATGAGGAATGTCAGTAGAGTCTAGACACACTTAAAGAAAAGATGGTCACAGCACCCATCCTAGTATTTCCAGACTGGACTAAGCCATTTCATGTACATGTGGATGCATCTGGCATCGCACTAGGGGTTGTCTTAACGCAACCAGGAGAAGGGGATATCGATCACCCTATCGCATACTCCAGTAGAAAGCTATCGACAACAGAAAAAAAATACACCACGACAGAAAGAGAAGGCTTAGCTATGGTGTATGCACTGTAGAAGTTTAGGCACTACCTATTGTGTGCCTCGTTCAAGATGTTTACTGACCATTCCGCATTGAAGTATCTGGTCAATAATCCAGTGTTAGGGGGGAGAATCTGCAGATGGTTACTCCTCTTTCAGGAGTATGATTTTGAAATCATTGTTAAACCAAGAAGATTGAACACTGGACCTGATCATCTGTCACAGATAGACTTAGGAGAAGATCCAAGTAACATAGAGGAAAATTTTCCAGACGCGCCGTTGTTTTCTATCTAGATCATGGACGACTACTATGCTGATATCATTCACTTTCTCACTACAAGATTAGCGCCTGATGAGTTTACTAGGCAGCAAAAGAAGCAGTTGGTTGTTAAAGCAGCAGACTTCACCTTGATCTCAGGACACCTATACAAGTTAGGACCGGATGAAGTTTTGCACAGATGTGTGATTCCACATGAAAAATACTCTATTATTAGAGAGGCACATTTAGGGACCGCAGGAGGTCATTTCGCAGGAAAGCCGACTGTGCAGAAAATCCTTGATGCAGGATTATGGTGGCCTACTTTGCATAAGGAAACCAAGGACTTTTGCAGATGCTGTGATATCTGCCAGAGGGTAGGAAAACCCTTGCGACGCGATGAAATTCCATTGCGACCGCAGGTTACGCTGTGCACATTTGACAAGTGGGCTATAGACTTTGTGGGTCCTATCAACCCACCAGGAAAGCGCATTGGCGCGAGATATATTATCACTGGAAAAGAGTACCTCACCAGATGGGCAGAGGCCAAAGCAGTAAGAAATTGTGATGCTGCTACAGCTGCACAGTTCCTTTTTGAGAACATCATCAGTAGATTTGGCTGCCCCATAATTTTGATGAGCGATCAAGGCACACATTTCTTAAACCACACCATTGAGGCCTTGACATAAGAATTCCAGATTCAGCACCATAAGAGCACTCGCTACCACCCACAGGCTAATGGTACGGTGGAGGCCTTTAATAAGATTTTACAAAACGCTCTTACTAAGATCTGCAACAGCCAAAGGAATGATTGGGACCTCGGAGTTAACGCTGTATTATGGGCATATAGGACCACATGCAAGAAAATTACAGAACACACACCTTTCAGCTTGGTGTATGGACAGGAGGCTGTTATGCCTATGGAGTATATTCTTCCAAGTTTAAGAATCGCTCAGATCACCGGGATGACTAATACAGACACAGTGGAAGAAAGGCTAGCACAGCTGCTTGCCCTAGAGGAAGACATATTCGTCGCTGAATTCCATCAGAAAGTGCAGAAGGCACGAGAAAAATCTTGGCATGATAGACATATTAAGAGTAAGACTTTCCAGATTGGAGACCTAGTACTCCTCTATGACAGTAAATTCATTAAGTTTCTAGGGAAGTTCAAGACGCATTGGCTGGGGCCATATCAGATACATCAAGTTACAGAGGGAGGTGCCGTTCAGCTCAGCCAGCTGAATAGGGAGATTCTTCCCACATGGATTAATGGTAGTAGGCTTAAGCTCTATAGCGATAGCCACCCCACCTCTCATCCCTAGCTTAGCCAGTTTATGGTGGTGCAGATGTCTAGTGTAGTTGAAAGGAGGCATCGCACCGGGAACTAGTCTACATCGGCAAGTATTATAAGTATTAGGAATCGCATAAGGTCGGTTCATTTTGCGCAAGTCAATAATGGCTTGCGAAAAAAAAAAAAAAAACTTGTTTGTTTGCACAGGTGATGCGGTGTTTCAGCGCAGCAATGCGATGTTTCCCCGTGCCACATATCGAGTCTTTACAACCGACAGAGGGCCAGTAAAGTTGCCTTCTGATAGGCAGTTAATGAAGAAATGACCGGTATACCTTACCGTAGATTTGGCAGCAGCATAATTAAGTTTCCAGATTTGGCAAATCTTCGACGAGATCGGTGCCTGTACACAAATGTTTTGAGGGAAACGTGGTCAAATTTCAACATTTATGGAGGATCAGATGATGGGTGTGGTCTTTTCCATGTAATTATTATGACCGACGGGTTCAGTCAAGATGACCGTTGCGTCCGGGATTGTTTCCTTCGGCATAAAAGCATAAATTGTTCATTTGAGAGGGTTACACTTGCAGAAATCTGAGAGCTACAGAGTAAGCTGTTAAGAGTCCCCTGTGCAGAGTTCAACCCATTGCAGAGTGCTGTGAGTCCCAGAGTTTGAAGCCATTACATGCCCAGGATATTCCACTAAGTGGGTTCTGTCCGAGGACGAACCTTTAGAAGACATGCTGAGACACTTCGACCCTGGTGGCCGTAGGTCCACTATGACGACACCGCCCAGGGTTGTGAAATTAGGTACATCACAGGTCAGACAGTCACCAAGGATGAAGAGTCAAGCACAGGATGTAGAAGATGTCATCAAATTCTCTGCTAAGGAGAAGAAGAAAGCCGAGCTGATCACTGAAGATAAGAAAGCAGAGCAGAAGAATGATGAGAAGAAATCTCCCGCCAAAAAGAAAGTAAAAATGAGAAAAAGAAAGCAACGGGAGAAGGAAGATGACCTATCTCATCAGCTAAGAGCAGAACAAGAGGTTCCAGAGCTCAAGAATGAAAATATGTGGAACCCGAGTCATGTGAATACCTGGAGCGACTTGTTGAGAAGAAAAGTGAAAGGGAAAACAAACCAAGCAAGCAGAACTTCAAGATGCAGGCAAAGGCTTGTTCTCGAAACAGAATTCATGGTTTGTATCTCTTTCATGTAGAGGGATCCAGACTGAATGAAATGTTTAAGAAGGCTCGAAGGTACAAATTTTCCTTGTGATAAAATTTCTAACCCAGATGAAGAGGAAAGGATATCTGTGGAAGACTTCTCAACACTAGAAGGTTCTTAAAAAGTTTCAGGAGTGACGAGAGCGAGACCATGACTAAGGGCAGGAAAGATAAGAGAGCCCAACGAACTAAGTTACAGAAACTATAAAGAGCGTGTGTCGGAGTGATGCAGAAGGAAGTTGCAGGACTTCGTGAAAAGTTGCAATGGACTTCGCAGGAAGCCAAGGAGAAACTACAGTAGGAGAATCCCGCTGGTAGTGGCTCGGGGACAAGCCACAAGTAAGTGTTAGGGGACTGTTGGAGTAGGGTCCCGCAGCCATAGAAGAAGCTGCTATTTTGACGGATAGATAGTTTTGGAAGAGATATAAGAGGTAGAGCTACGACACTAGAGCAGGTTTCTAGCTACAGAGCACAGCCGGAACCCATGACGTAGAAGGAAGAGAAGTCAAGGAAGATGACGGTACCTGAGTGGCTGAGAAGAGAGAGCTCAACCACTACATTGAAGGCAACGGTGAAATACAGGAGGGCTCAGCTACCCTCATAAAGGAAAAGGAGCAACGAGGCCGAGGCATTGAAGATGAAGGATAGAAAAAGGGGGAAGCAGCGTCGGTACCCATGGTCAGCGCTGGGAAGCATGGAAGACTACAAGAAGCTGTGGTGAAGGGAAGCGGTGCATAGTACCCATGATCAGCACCAAGAAGAATGGAAGACCGTGGAGAGTTGTGGTGTGACGGATAGCGGCTACCTCAAAGTACAGATACGGCGACTGTCACTAGTTAGGGTTTGGGTTATTGTTGGGACAGGCCCACAGTGTTGTAATGGAGAGACCTTTGGGCCGCCTATAAAGGGATATATTTTGCACTGTAAAAGGGTTGGTTGGTGGGTTGGTTAGTTGGTTCATTCTGTTGGTAGTTGTTTTGTAGATTATTAGACAGTTGTAGGAGCCAAGCTCTGGTTCTGTTATTAGCTGTAGTATCTTGCTGTAACCAGTAGCTGGCTCATAGAGCATTCATGTAACGATCCGCAGGGATCGACAGAGAGGGAAGAGTATATTGTAAGAGGTGCAATATAGAGATAGAAAAGAGATCTAAGCGAGAAGATCTTAAGCTGCATATGCGGTGCAGCAGAACTGTGTTTACCTTCCCCTGAGCTATAATAGAAACATAGTTCTATGTACGTAACTTCCATCCTGGAGGTGAACCACGTTAAAATCATGCGTTATGCGATTGATTTGTGTGTTGTGTTTATTTGATGCATCTGTCAGTTATTTTATGAGCCTTGTTTACAGTTTAATGTATGTATGTATTGTTTAGTTCACAATAATATAAAAGGATAGACATAAGTTGAAATCGTTGACATGTTGTATGCGGGTTCAGTTATGCTTTGCTTGAAACAGTCACTAGTCGCAGTGTTGAATAGCCTGTTACGTTGAGTCTTACAAGTCGACACAAACAAATCTAAGTGCGCTAAGCCACGGGAGTAGGGTATCGCAGGGAGGCGATACCGCATGGGTAGAGGAGCTGCGGTGTGCAATATCGTAGCTTAAGGACTTAGTGTTGGGAGGAATTTACGTGTTTCTTGGTGCGCGGTGACGCGGTAAGGCTGGGGTCACTGCAAGTCAGTGGAAGTTGCGCGACGTAGAAAGGGACCGCGTGCCGGATAGAGAGAGATCTTGCGGTGAGAAGGGCTATGAGACACTGAGATCACGCGATGCGAGCAAAGGTTCGTGCGACGCGTAGAGAAAGAGGCCCTGCGACTAGTAGAGTTGTTAGTCACAAGTAGGATGCCACAGAACCTGGTCCAAGATGCTTGAGTCCTTGTCCAACCCATTAGAATCACTTTGGGTGAGACTTCAGGCCACTTCGTGGTCTGTCGCCGAAAGGGCCAGTGAGCTAGGGGTGTTTTTGGTTAAATACAGTAAACCCAGGTCTGCCCATGTAAGCCAACAGTGTGTTTGGTCAAAAATTTTTCCACATTACGATGTGAGGAAGCTTCTCTTTTAAAAAGAGCTCAAAACCCTAAATAAAAAAATAATTATGCAAATCTTAGATCCATTATCTCTCATAGGGAAGCATAAAGCATAATATCATCTACATACCTCTAATACAAATCAAGAATTAAAGCAATAGATACTTGGAAAAAGTAGTGGAGATGCCACTTTCCCTCTCTGCATGCAAAACAACTCCTTAATCCAGCTTGCTCTGACCATGAAAATGGTATCCGTGTGCCATGTGCTCCTCTTTCTCCTTGGTGCACTGTACAATATGATCTTTTCCAGTTCCAAGTAATATAGATTATACTTTGGGAGAAGTGCACCCATGGATTGTGTGCAAGGAGATATTGGGACCATCGAACTTAGCCAAATAATATAAAAATAATCCCTGGAGATTGCACCCATAAAATATGTTCAAGAAAGTGGCTATAAGAACACATTGACCAAGTCAAAATAATATAAAATATTCAATGGAGGTTACACCCTACATAAATTTTCCATAGGGAGGTTATAGCTTCCAACAAAATATTAAAATACTACTCCCAAATTCAAGTGCCCTAGATAAATGTGCAAACGTAGTTATACCTCCTCAATAAATATGCAAATATGCCACAAAAATGGGAACACCACCTTAGATGAGGTAGTCAACAACCTTGAGATTCCATAAAAATACAAAAGATAGCAAAGTTAGTTAGGGCATTTTCTCAAATGCAATAACCAACTCCTCAAACAATGGATCCCATGGGAACATGTGCAAAGAATGTCCACTTCATTTGTTATAACAAAATCCATAGGTGGAGAAATCTCAAATAATTTTCCAAGTTCATGGATTCTTGAGAAAATAACCAACCAACTCTCTTCAAACCAATGGACACAAGAGTGGAGCGACCTAGGATAATGCGTATCAGGGGTTGCACACTCTCCAAAAATAAGAATAAAATAACTAAAACCATAAGCCAAAACCATGGGTTAAAAAGGAGGATACTCATCAAGAAATAATATACTCATCTCTAACACACCAAGATGGATCCCAAGGAACGCACTCTAGAGTGGATATCACCTTAAACAAATATCCATCATAAAATGATAAAAAAATGTGAATGTTGGAGACTTTTAGGGTAAGGTACACCTCCAAAGCATATCTCAACCCTCCAATTACACCAATGCACATCCCAAAGTAAATGCCATAGAAAAGAATGTCAAAGGGTATAGAAGCACAAATAATCATACTCAAAACTTAGGAATCCCTAAGTTGATGGATTTTCCCTTCCAACATGTGTAAGAACCTATGTGAATACATAACATGCTAAGCAAACCATTGCTCAAATCACATGATAAGCCATGATTTTTAGGGAAAAATATTAATTGTCAGGTTTCCCTATCCATGCAAGCACTAGGGGTCAACAAATGTGTGATCATGAATGCACGAACCTCATCAAGGTTAATGTTCAATAATCATGCATTGATGCACCAACACCTTGGCTCCAAAGCCATAATTATCCTACAACAACTTGCTAGGACAGGGTCTCAAACTGGGACAAGCCTCATCCTATATGAGGGGTAACATACAGGAACCCTAGAACATGGAAAAACAACTCACTTACACCATAATGCTATAAAAAAACACCCAGTTTGATTATTATACATGAAGAGGATAGACTACGAAGATATCATGTAAACAACAAAGGACAGTCAAATAAACCTTCCAAACTATCAAAGACACCAGAGCATTCTTCACTGTTAATTTGCATCAGACCTAAAATATATTGCTACTGTGTAGAAAGAAAAGCTTGACCAAAAATACAAATAATATTTTATCCAAGCAATATCATCAACACTATTTCTAATCAAGGAAAGGATCAAACCAAAGTTCCCACATTCTCGGGATTGATCAATGTGTTTATCATAAAGAAGAGAAGAAGAGAATACTGAAACGTAAATCATAAATAATCTAATCCCACTATATTCACACCTTCTAATAGAATAAAATGAAAATTCCTGTGACCAGAACGCCAATTACAACCCACTCTTCACCGTCGTGTTTCTGACCTTCTCGAACAAGGTCAAAGCTTGCTGCCAACATGACCCCTGCTTCTATACCATTATATATTCCAGCCCATTTTGCTTCTAAACCTACAAATAAGAAAGCAACTGCACCAAGGCCCGTTCTCACTACCATTACCAATGTTAGTCAGGAAACATTGGACATTGACACTCTTCTATATCCATCCTTTCCTCCCTCAAACTTGTTGATATCATCTCTAGGATTACTACTAGCGACCTCCATCCCCGATGAACCAATGTTTGATCCTTCTAATTTTTGAGTTAGTGCTGCATCAAATTGATCATATTTTTCAGTATTCAGTTGTTTCCTTATTCCAAAGCCACCAGACTTCAAAATTTCCAATGCAAAGCCCTACACAACAAGTAGCAGCAATGGACATATCATAGTCACTACAACAATTCAAACCATTGTGTTCAAAACGGGACTGATAATATCATAACTTGACAAGTGTCCCAATCCTTTCTACTGTCATCTATCCATTCCCAACCAAATCTACCACTAGGATAATGTCTTAAGAGAATGTCAACCACCATAACTCTTACAATCAAATCTTGTTTTCTCTAATGTCCCTTGCAATAATTAAAATCTTAATTCCACCTACAACAATCATAAAGTAAGCTTCTCCATCCAACCACAAAAATTTCTCAAATATTCAAATATTTCAAGGTCACACAAAGCAAGACTTGGGAGCATTAACTTTGGGAGTGATTGGCATGAAGTGGGCATACTTAGAGAAGTGGTCAAATACAAAAAATTTGGCTTATTTCCTTTATGAAGGAGGTAGACTGACAATAAATTCCATAAAAATATTGGTGTAGAATGTAGTACTCTTGGAAGCAATAGGAAGAGAAATTCTAGGTGTTAACCAATTGAATAAATTGAAGTACAACAAGGGACACAACAAATCAATGGCATACAACCGCCAAATGATGTTCCCTTTATTTTCGAAGTTGCAAGGACAAAGTTCGGGGGAATATTAGCTTTAACTACAAAAACTCAAGAGAGTGTCCAACCACTTCCAAAGAACCTTCTCACACTTGTTGTATAGGGATGAATTCACATGAGCGGAGTAAGACATTCACAGATCTCTCTATGGCAGCCAAGACTTAAAGACATGTTTTGACACAGTGGACTACATGGTCAGTTTTCTTGCAGTGTTGGGTTCATAGCAACATCTTGTTTCATTTAAAAACTGATCTGTTTCTTGTGCAATAATACCACAAAGTTCACTTAGTTGGAGGCCATCATGGGTATCCACACATCCATGCATTGGCTACCCCAACATCCACACACGCCATCAATTTGATGTCTCACTAAGCCATGACTAGAAACATATGTATGAGAACCCATTCATTTTTCAATGCATGGAGGAATACTTATCTCATAAACAAGGGGTATCATACATCAAATTATTGTCTCATTAGGTCATGAAATAAAAAAATTACATTATTAATATTATTACTAAGCATCCCACAAAGAAGGGGGGCTCATACTCAGTTTGGTCAGACCCACTTATTTGTGGGACATGTGGAGAGAAGTGTGCCTCACAAACTAGAATTTCCATTTTAAAGGAAATACTAATATGCATACTTGAAGAGTATAAAAAATGATAGCATGTTGTTTTCCTGCTCATCAAATTCACTTTGGCTTCACAACACCCCTGTTAGCAATAAACTATGCTATAAGGTCTATCTCTAGTTGTTATAACTTCTCCCTTTTCTTTGCAATATCATGCAAAGGTTATTGTATGGAATCCTAAGAATTGCTCATCTCAGCATTAACAAATAGAGAAGCTAAATTAGTATCCACTTGTATATTAGGTTGTTGCACATGCTTTATTTGTGTAATTCAAACTAGTGGTAAAGCACAACATTAGGGAAAACATAAATGCTATCACTGCTAAAATTAAATTATCAAAAGTAGAGAAATTTTTCCACAAATTAAAGAATGCAGTGAAAATATTGAGCAAAAAATAATATTCTCTACAAATTTGAGAATAACAGATAATAGATGAATGCAAACTTGAAATACAAACATAAGAAAAATAATAGCTATCAGCCATATAGTAGTAATAAGATGTTGAACATCCTTAAGTGAAATTCATATAGCAAGGCCTAATATGATAAACATTACATATACTTTTTGGTTGAATGTGCTCTAGCATAACATCAAAAAACAACTCTATATAAAACCCCAGAAATTAAGCTTCCAGGTTGTTTGAAGAATGTGTCAATGTACCTAATGCATATGAAAAAGGCACACCAACCTTGTGAATGTATACTTGTAAGTGGCAAGAAGAAACCCCCATGTAGGGAGAGGGAATCCAAATAAACCAAAGCACAAATGAGATAAGACAATTTTATTAATGTCCAACAAAATACCATAAAGATCAGGCCAATAGGACTAAAAATGTGTATCCAAAAAGTATGCAATTGGGAGTGCGGAGGAATATCTTATCCTAGATGATCTGTACATATGCCTGAGATCCAGGTTTTCCAACTAAAATTAAACTATTATGAGAGGAAAGTTGTGCAGAAACACTCATGAGTGAAGCCTAGGTTGCATGAACAACATTTGTCTACCTGTGAACTTGGGGGTTTTTCTTCATATTTCATCAAAGAAACTAAAATAGTGAAACCAAAAGTAACCATAGTGGAACTAGAAACAAATTAAACTAAATATCTTCAATGAATATCCAGTAAAAAGAACAACGATGGGACATGTTACATGTAACCACCCATTTTGTATGGGTGTCCATGTTAATGGGTGTTATCATTGTGATGGTGATAATCCAACATCAAATAAGCAGTGTTGGGCACACATAATCAAGCTACAAAAGTTATGTACACTCTCATACTCATAGAGCAGTAAGAAGGGGAAACAATCATTTATGGGTTTGTTGTAGCGTGTTTGGCTATCAAAAAGTGATTCTAGGCCTTTCAAATATTTATTAAGAAGTATGTTGGGTGGTATCTCTTTGAAGCAACAATAGTAAGCACAAATTCTTGGAAAGGAACATCCACATAGAAAGAATTGACAACAGCATTAAAAGTCAATATAAGCACATATAATTGTCCTAGGTTATTCAAGGAACTTTTTCAGATCATTGCAGCTGTAAGCATGCCTTTGAGAATCGTAAGCAAGCCAAAGAAAATTCTGAGATAATCATCTACATGTATAAAAAAGGTTGTTGTAGGAGTGAAGTAGCCCTATTCTAGGGAATCCTTTTGCAACAAAAAACAATACACCTGTGCATTGAATGTGTCAAATATATTGGATGAGATATTTTATAGTGCTTTCTTGGAGTATCTCAAAGCACAATGGATGCCTGAAAAATAGAGATTTGGGGAAATTTGAACAGAACTAAAAGTATTTTTGGGTGTGTTCTAAACAATTTTATCATCAAAAAAATACTTCAGACCTATGAATAATTGATCTTAAGGGAATTTCATAAAAATTATGTTCAGGTTTTCAACAACCATTTATATATTTGTATCAACTGGCTTTCCTTTCAGCAGAATTCATATCAAATTACTATTTCCATGGAATTAAAAAATTGAGTGGAGATTTTAAAACCTATAGAAGACCATCTTTGAGGTCCTCACTTTAAGAACATGTTTCTTCATCAAGCAACATGTTGGTATCTTGGTAAAAGTAGATATGGGCACTGAAATTCCCTAAAGAATACATTATGGGCATTCCATTTGAATTGACATCAACAACAAGATAAAATCGATATTCTTGATGAAAGATTGCTAGATAGGACTACCTTCCAAGTAAGGCTTGATCTGTAGCAATTGGGAATAGTTCCTCGTCATAAATCCAATGATAAAAGGTAAGAGGACCAAGAAACAAAACATGTGTTAATACTTTTAAGGGAGCGATCTATTCTAGCACAGGACTGGGGACGACCTATAAATAATTATAAATTCTTGGTCTGAACTAGGAATAAAATCGACCTGAATTATTATTATTTTGGATGGGTATAATTATTATCTTGAAAGTGCCTATTGAAGGTCAATTTGTAGTACACTTGTTCTATTTTTTTCATCCTTTTCAATGGTTAATACAAGGAGGAGTATCTATATATGCCTATTACAACCTGATCAAATCAACAAATTAGTCTTTCTGTACATCTGATTAGGGAAGAGATACATACATCTTGGGGAAACATTTCATTTCGATATCATACTCCATTATGATTTACTCCTGGAACTAAGCAAGAAATGTTCTTGCTGTGGGCCCACTCCGACCGCACCTTATCTGCCAACAATTTCCATGTTGTTCTTATCCATATGTTCTTATACACGCAGTTAAATTTCTGAATATCTTTGGAATATGGGTATTAATGTGAATTCCTTTTCTATGTAACTAACTCCATTGTCCTTGTGTCTTTATTCTTAAGATGGATAAAGAAAGCCAAAAATTCAAATCCCACATTGACAACCAATGCATTTATTTCCTCTTCCCATGGGGTTATCTTGGAAAACATAGGTGCGAATTCGCTAAATCAATCTACTTTAACATAACCAACTATGGTAATCTATCCTCTAGGGAAATCACACACTACCATCTTCAGAGAACAATCTGGAAGGTGAAACGTTACACACTCCACAAACTTTTCTAATTATCTAACATGGAATATATTAGATTTTATAACAATGCATAATCAGGGAAAAATATTAGCAATGCCTAATCATGAAAAAATATATATGAACATGCCTGAGGACAATTATGGAATACAAAGTATAAGGAATCACTAATGTATTATTGCATTAAAATTTAGTAAATAAGTTCTAAAAAATTAAAATGTAATCTAAGATATCTCCTTTTTTTGTAGGAAAAAGATCATAATTTTATATTTATAAAATAAATTTTTCCAAGGCCCATGGACCTTGCTTTACATAATGGAATTTCATAACTTCAATTTTCACCCATATTGGACTGTTAAAGCTGCAAAAAAAAGTAAATTTCCATGTCTGTAAAAAAAAACATTTTCAACATCTAATGAAAAATAAATAAAAAAATAGTCTTTACATGCATATGGAATGTCATCCATAACATAAGTATTGCATTTTTTTTATATCCTATAACTTACATTTCTCATCTGATCAGATAGTAGAATTGTCTTCTTGGCAGATAAGAAAATTGTTGAAGCTATTGCCTACATGGGAAAGGTTATGGATTGTGCTCTTCAATCTAATACCCATCTCTTTGAATCATGTGATCACATTCCCCTCCTCCTCCTCAAGCTTCGATAATGAATTAACCTGTTTCCTATGATTAATCTAAAATATCTTGCAGATGATGTGCATTTTATCATTATTACCATGGCTTATTGGCACTAGAAATTTTGGTTCCTAAATACACACTATAAAATCAAACAAAACAAGTAAATAAAATGTGGCTAGACATTTTCATTTTATTTAGTTACTTGTACAGGGAATATGATAAAACCAGTCAAATAAAATGTAAATCAATGTAAAATTAGATGAATTGTGAAATAAAAGAACTAAATGGGCATTAAAAAAAAGCAATTGTTGGGCTTAGTAAGCACACTTTAACAAAAAAATTGGACATTGTCAAATGCAATTGTACAGGGCATATGATAAAATAATTTGTATGAAATTGTACAGGGCATATGATAAAATAATTCTGGTGATTGTAAAATTAAATGAAATATGGAATAAAATAAATAAATGGGCATCTAAGAAAAGCATTTGTTGGACTTAGCAAGCACACTTAAAAAAAATGGACATAGTAAAATGCAAACAAACCCACATGAATACATGTGCACTCAATAAAGAAAATCTTCTATGGAGAGGAGAAACAAGATTAGCATCATATAAGGGAATTAAAGCTTCGATATATGGACAAGAGTGAAATAAGAGTACAAAATTCTTAAAAAACAATTGATTTGACTGTTAAATCCATGGAGCAGATGAACACTATGATGGGTATTGAAGGTTGGCATCTCTATCATTAGTCTAGAATAAAATAGCATAGACAAATAGGAAGTATAGAAGTTGGAAATATCATTGAACCATGAAGGTTGTGTGGTTGTCAAATTCATTTAACAAAAAAATGTTCACATTATTCTACACATCATCAAACAACTTGCTTGTGGCATGTTTAATGAACATAGTAATCATTGGGCTTGAGAAACTTCTATAGTATTCAACTTGAAATATTTAACTATCAGAATTTTAGAAATGTGTAACAAGGACAAAATATGAGAAGAATAGAGAGATAAATTCCACACTTTTCAATATAGGGAAAATCCCCTATGCATCCGTGCATATAACTGGAATTTGATATACAACTATAAAAGGAAGTGAAAAATGGTCTCAAATGATTGAAAATGTTTATGAATATACTTTGAATTTATTTATAGCGTTGTTATGAATAAGTAAAATATTAGGGATGTCACAACCAAATATTTTATTTAAAAGAAGATAAAGAAGACAACAAACACTTTCAATTCAGCTATTGTATAGAGGAGTCACCTATGTAGAAACTCTCTGTAGAAAAACTCCAGTGGAATGCAACATAAAGAACTCAACTACTCATGTAAAACAATATTTCTTAGCTAGCATACATTTGTATAACCAGGTTAAAAAATTACCTCTAATTAAGGACACAATATAGTAAAATGAGAATGAATTCAATCCTTGACATGACTCCCGAATTGACACATCACAAACACAACTAATTTTGAAAACAAATAATACAGAATGGAGATTAAAATATGGTACAAATCATGTAAATATAGAGCGGTCTATTATCCATACTATACAAGAAAGGATTCCAATAGTTGTTGTTATCAACAAGGTGGACATGATGATAATTGAGCTAAAATTGCCACCAATAGATGCCTATCACAAATTGAAGCATACATTAGAATAAATCAATAACTTGATTACTGCATTTTTAACTAGAACTGGGGGGTCCCAATTGGTTGATCTAGCTATTGGGAATATTTATTTTGCAAGTGCATCTGTAGGATGGTATTTTAATTTACAATCATTTGCCAACATTTATGTGAAAATCCATGTAATTTCATTCGATGCAGATTATTTTGCATCTTTCCTTTTGGGGGGGCCTTTATTTTCATCCGTATACTAGAAATTTTAAGGATATGCCTCCCCCAATTGGAGGTGAGAGATAATTTTTCACCAGAACGAGATTTGAAACCCACTCCATCAAGGGAATGGGATAGACAAAACCAACTTTCAATAGTTTCTCTATCTCAGCCTTAATGGTGGGTGCTTTTCTAGGATTCACAACACATAAACGTTGTCAAACTAGCTTTGCATCTGAATAGGTTTTAATCTCATATTTTAAAATACGAGGGTCGATACCTGGCATCTCATCGTATGACCAAGCAAAGATGTCATGAAACTCTTTAAATAGCTCAGTATACTCCTTGATCTCATCGGGGGAACAATACACCCCATTGTAAACATTCTCAACCTTACCAAGATCGCAAGAAATATTGATAGGAATAGTTGGTGATACATTAGCCATGTTTCCATCAGCCATCAGACTAGTAGAGATTAATGGAACCACGGGGCTACCAATCTTCTCGCTAAGAATCTCCCTAAATTCATCACACTCCATATGATCAAGCTTAGGAAGAAAATTGATCCAGGAGGATATTGGTGGCCACCCACCTATAGCACTTGTATCCCCACCATTGTTTCTTTCAGTTTTAGTTTCCTTAATTGTAGCACCATTTACTATTTTTGGTAGTTTTTGGGTCCTAAACTTATGGAGCCGTTTTGAGGCCCTAAACAACGTTTTTTCGGCATCGAATGGTCGGCCAAATATGAGTCCGTTTTGGAATCAATATTTGTTATTAATGGATGTCGTCCTTAAATAGATCTTTCTAATGATGTATCATGTGTGTCAAATAGAGGTAGTATGCTAAAGTTATGACCCCAGGAAATTGATCTACCAAGTTACCCAACGGGGCCCACATTCTAGCATTTCACCTCATAGGGTTAGGTTTTTGGATGTGTAGGGTTTCCATTGTTTCTCAATAATATATAGGCCTTCGAGCCTCATTGTAACAGAGAGTTCAGAGGCATGTAGCCACCACATCTATTCTTAAAGATAAGATACCGACACTCTAGCTAGTTTGTTTCCATTTTGTATGTAAACACGTTTCAGTTATTAATTAATGAAATTAAGTGTTATTTCTGCTGCATATTTGTTTCTATGGTTATTTGTGTATTCGGTTGCGTTCCTGCATAAATTTGGATCAGTGGTATCAAAGCAATCTGCTCTTTCTCGATTCTTCTTTGCATGTCCCCAAGAAGGGCATGGTATAAATAGTTAGGGATTTTTAGGCTATAGGGAAGACTCGGGTTTTATACCATTAACTTAGCACCAACAAAAAGACCCACGGTGTTGGCCCTTTCAGCAACAACCTGCGAACAGGTTGCAGTCTCACCCGAAATAGCTATGGGGTGCCGCAGAACCAGGTTTTTGGAAGTAGAAGAGGGATATTACTGTACCTTTAGCCTTAAAAACAAATATTAATACCAAATAGAGCTTCGATATTCACTTAATTAGCTTCGCAGTTATATAAAAGACTTTTCTTGCTTAACCCTTAACTGGGAATTCACAGCGAAGTTAATATTTAACAGTTATCTTACTTTAGCATTCACCTACTTATCAAAAGCATCAAAACATAACAGAAACCACACAAAAGAACCACAACACAAGATATAATGTGGTTCACCCCCAGTGTAGGGGCTACATCCACAAAACTGCGCTTTTATTCCACTTCTTACAAAACAACAGTTCTGATCTGTGCACTCAGCAGCAGATCCGTCCTTCAAGTCTAACTGCGCACTCAGCTGCAGTTCCCTTCTTACAAAAACCCTCTGTGCACACAGCTACAGAGGTCATCCACGCACACAGCTAGGACTTGACCTTAAACCCAAAAATAGATCTAACTTCTTCGCATCATATGATCCTCATTTCATTAAATGATATTGAAATCTTTACATGAGTACCTATTTATACAAGTGCACTATTACAAAATCATGGGCTTACACCCGAAAATTATGGACAATTACAAAAAGAGGGCTTTGACTCAACCCCGACACCCCTAAGACTATTTTGAGTCGCAACTCTGCTTACAAGCTTCCACAAAAACCACGGAGTTATGAAATTTGAGGACTGTTAAAGTGCATGCCCCAACAAGCCCCTAAGACTCACCAGTGTCCCATCCCAGGACACTGTGCTGCTTGTCTGGTGGGAGAATTTTGTTGGCGAAGATATTAAACTATTTGTGGAGGCTGCGCATGATATCTTCGGTTGCTTGCTCCTTCTATATGATCTCCTTTTGCACTCTGTCGGGTTCTGTATCCTTCTACATCTCTGTAACCATCATCTTTAATTCTCCTTCCCTCCTGCTCCCTTATATTCCTGTCATCATCGTCATCCCTTCTGCTACTTCTACCACTGCCCTGGCTTGCTCTATCCTTCATCCTTTCATCCTTAGCAGAATGCCTGTGTTCTTGTATCTTTCTTCGTTCTGCTGAGAGCGAATTTCTACCTTAAACTTCTTTCTGGTAGATCATGTCTGGCTTGGTTGACTCAGTTCTGGGGGAGTAGCTACAGGTGGTTTGCTCATAAGGTTTTGCAGACCCCTCTCTCGGGATTCTCTCAACAGGCACTGGTCTTCGCAATCAGCTGACATGGGTTCAACTGTGAAACTCAAAAAATGTGCAATGCACACTTCGCAGGCCTGGGTACCTTCTTATAGAATCCAATGACCAAATCTGCCATCATTGTGCATTGATGACACCAGATCTGACCAAATTGGCGGTAGGTCTTGTCCAACCGGCGCTAGATTTCCAAAAATATTATCATTACAGGTAGTTGATGTAGTTCACGTGCCGGTGCTGCCAGATCCAATTATTTTCCAACGGTCACATTTTAAGCTTCGACACACCTTTCTTCTTCGACACAACTATTAAATTCAGCTTTACCACCCTAAGTACCTTCGACACAGTTCATACCTCTGACGCATCATGACACCAGCTTCGGCAGAGAGTCGAAGTGCGATACTTCCAACAATCTGCCACAGCTCTCGAAGAACAACTTCATTATAGTATAGTACCCAATTTCAACTGTTCTTGGTACTTAGAC
The DNA here is from genome assembly GCA_001517045.1 of Pseudotsuga menziesii. NCBI lineage: Eukaryota > Viridiplantae > Streptophyta > Pinopsida > Pinales > Pinaceae > Pseudotsuga > Pseudotsuga menziesii. The sequence goes on from LPNX010121751.1 coordinate 1,039,913, forward strand.
TCTCCTTCCTGCTGTTACTTCTACTTAGGAGGTCCAGGCTTGTCCCTATCCTTCTTTAATATACTTGCATTCACCATGGAAGGTAGAATTTCTCCATTCAATTTAGCTAACTGGACTGCACCACCATTAGTAAATTCCTGAACTATGTATGGTCCTTTCCAATGGGTCTTGAACTTACCTGGGAACTTCATGAATTTATTGTCGTACAAGAGCACAAGATCACCAGTCTGGAAATGCTTTTTATTAATGTGTCTATCATGCCATGCTTTTTCTCTATATTTTTGCACTTGTTGCTGGAAACCCGTAATGAATCTGTCTTCTTCTAGTTCCAGTATCTTTGCCAGCCTTTCATTCAACATGGATGGATCATCCATCTTTGTGAAGGAAGATATTCTGAGGCTAGGAACAATTTACTCCATGGGCATAACTGCTTCCTGTCCATATACCAGCCTAAAAGGTGTATGGCCTATCAACTTCTTGCACGTGGTTCTATAAGCCCATAGTACTACTGGAATTCTAAGATCCCAATCATTTCTGTTAACATTGCAAACCTTCATCAAAGCGTGCTCAAGGATCTTGTTAAAGTCTTTGACAGTTCCATTTGCTTGAGGATGGTAGGAAGTACTCTTCTGATGATATACTTGAAATTATTCGGTCAATGCTTCAATAGTCTTATTTAGGAAATGTGATCCTTTATCACTCATAATAATTCTAGGACACCCAAATCTTGACAAGATATTATCGAAGATGAACTTCGTAGCTATAGCAGTGCTACAGATCTTGACTGGTTGAGCTTCAGCCCAACAAGTAAGGTAATCAGTCGCTGTAATAATGTATCTTGCTCTAGATTTCTTTGCAGGGGGATTGATTGGTCCCACAAAATCAATAGCCCATTTGTTAAATGCTTGTAAAGTTACCCGTGGAACCAAATGCATCTCATTCGTCCTGGATGGTTTTCCTATCCTTTGACAAATATCACAGCTGTGGAAATACTCTCTTGCATCCTTATGAATTGTAGGCCACCACAATCCTACTGTCAGAATCTTCTGAGCTGTAGCTTTTCCTGTATAATGACCTCCTGCTGCTCCCGAATGTGCCTCAGCCAAGATCAATGTCTTTTCATGCTCCAGGACACATCTGCGCAGTATTTCATCTAGTCCCATCTTATATAGTTGTCCTAATATCAAGGTAAAGTCAGCTGCTCTGACCACCAGCTGCTTCTTTTGCTGTGTCGTCATCTCAGAGGGTGGAAAACCTGTAGACAAGTATTGAACAATATCCTGAAAATAGTCATCAACCATCTAGATGGCAAACAACTGGGCATCAGGAAGACCTTTATCCAAACTAGTGGGCTCTTCTCTTGACTCAAGCCTCGACAAGTGGTCAGGCCCCAGGTTAAGTCTCCCTGGTTTAACTATGATCTCAAAGTCATACTCCTGAAACAGAATCATCCATCTGCATATCCTTCCACCTAACACAGGCTTGTTAACCAAATACTTCAAAGCATAATGGTTAGTGAACATCTTAAAATGCGATCCTAACAGATAGTGTCGAAACTTCTGCAAGGCATAAACCATAGCTAGACCTTCTCGTTTTGTCGTAGTATAATACTTTTCTGCTATGGACAATTTTCTACTTGCAAAAGCAATAGGGTGATCAATATTAGCGTCACCTGACTGAGCCAATACTACACCTAAAGCAATGCAATATGCATCGACATGAACATGAAACTCCTTATTCCAGTCAGGGAATACTAGGATAGGGGCAGTTACCATCTTTTCTTTCAAAATATCCAAGCTTTCCTGACACTCAGGTGTCCACTCAAACTTAATATCCTTCTTCAACTTCTTCTCCATAGGGGCTGTAATCTGAGCATATCCTTTGATGAATTTCCTGTAATATCCAGTATGACCAAGCGTAGTGCGAAGTTGCTTAACAGACTTCGAAGGTGGAAAGTTCACAATGATGGCTATCTTCGCAGGATCCACCATCAATCCTTGCTTGCATACAATATGACCTAACAGAATTCCAAAAGGTGCACAAAAGATACACTTCTTCAGGTTCAGTGAAATATGATACTGTCTACATTTGTCCAGCATAAGACTTAAGCTAGCTATATGATCTTTCAATAATCCAAAGATAGTCCAATCATCAAAGTAAACTTCCAAGAACTTATGAATGAATTCCTTAAATGCAGATATGACTACCCTGGAAAACATAGAAGGTGCATTCTTCAATCCAAAAGGCATAACTGTATACTGAAAAGATCCCATTTCTGTAGGGAAGGTTGTTTTATGTCGATCCTCTCGAGCAATTTTGATCTGATGGTAACCTGAAAATCAATCAATGAAAGAATACACTTCTTAACCTCTGACATTGTCTAAAACTTCATCTATAAAGGGAGTAGGAAATGGATCATGTAAACAGGCATCATTCAGCTTCTTGAGATCAACACAGATTCTGATTTCTCCCTTGGTCTTTTTTTCTTGTACCAGCATGGGGCTGACCCATTCTGACTCTTCAACAGGCTCAATGATTCCTACTGCGAGCATCTTATATAGCTCCATCCTGACTTTTTCTTTATACTTAGGGTTCAGCCTATAAGGGCGCTGCTTCACAGGCTTCGCATCAGGTTTCAAAGGGATTTTTATCACTCCTATATCACCAAGGATACCTTTTATTTCTGAGAACTTTGTCGGAAATAGGTCCTGATACTCATGGAGAAGTTGGGTCACTTTGATTACTATTTCTTCATCCCAATAATCTCCAATAGTAGCATACTTAGGCATTTCTTATGACCCAATGTTTACTTGCCTTGTCTTCAAGGGCTGAGTCACTTCTGGTGGTTCGACTGCTGGTCCATGTACTTCGCAGTGTCCTTCTGACTTAGGAATATTGATGTTCTGTGGGTCATCATCCTCGTCAATTGCGAGGTTATAGCATTCTACTGCATTGGATTCTTGTTCTTTCTAATTAGGTTGGTACTCTTCTATTTCTTTATCATGAAACACCTTAGCATGGATCAACCTAATAGCTGCATCCAATGCAGGACAAGCCTTATTAATAGAAAATGTCAGCACAAAACTATCAACAAGACTATCCCAACTTACAGTCCCATGGCGAAGCTCTACCTTCGCATACCAGTTCTTTGCTACAGGTTCCAGAGTGTGCACAAACCGATGTACCCATTATTCGCGAGGTACATGCTTCCATGCTTCATAACATTGCTCCTAATGTTCCTGAGGGCTAGTATTACCATTAAATATGCTTCGCACCTCCTGAGGTTGATCCATGAATCTCAGGCGAAGGGAATTTTGACAAGCTTCCCAACTATGAATATGCTTTTTATGACCATTCCACCATCTGGCTGCTGTGGCTCTGAATGTTGAACCTAGAGTCTCCATTTTCTATGAATATGGTACTTTCTCTGAGAATTGTACAATAAATTATCCTAGGTCTGTCAAGCCATCAAAGGTAGGCAAGACTCTTGTCTGTGAACCAAGCCATCTAAGAGACTTGGTAATTCTTGCACACCGATGTCCATGTAGCTCATAAAGTCTATGCTGCCAATTCTCTATGCCTTCATCTGAATCAATCATGCAAGAACTGTCACACTTCCAATCCATTATACCTTCAATAGTACGGTTAACATAGTCTTCCTCTTTAGCTGTGATGTTGTAGATATGATCCAGAATATCTTGATCTTCATCTCTGACTGGCTCTGTGTACCTTTCTCCTTGAGAAGGGTCCAAGGGTACTATGACTCTCAAGCCTTTTCCTTCAAAATTCATCTGCCTATTTTTAAGGTTGATTACTGTAGAATTCTCTATTGCCCATTCAATTCCTAGAAAAGATGGATAGGGGTTGCTATCATCAATTATCTCAATGACTTCAAAATATGTTAAGGTACTGACTCCATCAATGTCTACTGTGATGCTAGAGAATCTTCCTAGGGGCACAATCTTCTGCTGATTGGATAATCTCAACTATATAGGGGACCATTCAAGGGTAGGTTTTCCCATTTGTTCCCATGTCTTATTAGTTAAGACATTTACTTCTGATCTCAGGTTTAAAATGATATCAGTCATGTCATACTCTCCTATCTGAGCATGCAATCTCATTTCTCTTCCAGTTCTTCTAACTCTATTGACAGTTTTTTCTTTACCAGAGCTTCGTTGAGGTTCACAAGAAGCAATAACTTTCTATAACTCATTTAAAGCATTTTGATTTTGTAAGAGCTTCATACAACTCTGTAGAAATGTCGACAGTGTACTTACTTTATCTATCGAAGCTTCTTGAGACTGTGACTGCTGTTGATGCTGTTGTGCAGGTGCTACTGCTGTGCTTGGATCAACAAAGTCTTTTTTGGATTCCATAAATGTTTCTTTTTCTCTTCCCACATCGAAGGTTGGAACTTTATCTGGGGTCTTACGAACCCAAGCCTCATCAGGCTGTTTCTCCTTATTCTGCCCTTGCATCATAGCTCCACTCCTTGTAACAACATTAATGGCTGGGACAGGTCTTTGCTCTACAGTAATCATCTGAATATTCTAAGGAGGAGTGCTATTTATTTCTTGTATCTTGGCTATCAGCTGTGGGCATTGCTCAATGACATGATCTACTGCTCTGCAATATCGACATGTCGTAGTTGGGTTCAGACACTCTCTAGCTAGATGTCCTGCCTGATTATAGTTATAGCACACAACCTGGCCTCAACCTCTTCCAGGAATACCACCATGACCACGACCTCCAAAAGTACCTCGACCTGATGTACTACCACGGTAACCATATCCATCATTGACTTGTGCATCGTTTTGTACCCTATAAGCATCATATGTTCGCTCTCGCATAAGGTCAAAGCTGTGACATTCCTCTTCGTTGTGTCTAACTGACTTATAGAACTTGCAATAGGGATTCTTAGGTACTTGCACATATCTTTGTAGCAGATAGCAGTCTTTAGATTGATGCTGGCTAGTTGTTCTACAAATCTCACAATATAGAACATTAGGGTTAAATGGGTTGGCGCACCAGTATTCAGGTAATTTCTTAGCGCAGGACATTGTTCCTTGTCATGACCTTCTATCCTACATCATGTACACCACACCTCTTCATGAATAGATTTCCATTTTTTCATGTCACACAGCTCCAAAGCCATTTCTGCTAATTGCGCTTGTATTTGGGCTATGCCAGAATTATCTTCGACAGGAGCTGTCTCCAGTTTCATGGCAATTTCCAAAGCCTGTTGCTGATCAGCAACCTTCTGTTGCATGAGTGGTGTTCTGATATGAGGTAATAAGGCTACAATGAACCATTCTTTATGCTGCGCTGGTCCAATAGTGAAACTAACTTGATCTAGCAGAAATTTGAACCTCTGATCAAAGTCCCAAACTGATTCACCTCGCCTCTGCTGAATCTCTTTCAATTCAGTTATACACGGTGAATTTGATTTAGGCTTCTTGAAATTTTTGATCATTGCTGTTTTAATATCAGCCAAGACATGGTTCTGAGTACTAGAAAATTTCATAAACCAGGTCAAAGCTCAGTCTCTAAAAGAAGTGACCAGCTGCACTCTTCTTATATCTTGATCCAAAATGTTCTTAGCAGTTCACACAGCTTCGCATAAAAACCAAAACTATTTTGGATCCTCTGATTCAGTTCCTTTGAATACTAGGAGCTTGATATCATCAGTCATATGGGCCATAGTGGACTGAGGGGGGGGGGGGAGAACTTACTGGGGTATACTGAACTGCGACAGGAATAATCGGGCTAGGGTTACTTCCAGACTGCGACGGGTTCTCAGGGGTAACAGATCTTCACTATGGAGTTATAGGAGGGTTTCTAACAAAAGGGGTTTCTTCAGATTCAGGGTCTTCTGGCATATACTCGGTATTCTGGCCTAGGGTATAGGATTCTATGTTTCTCTTGTATCTTTTACCGCTTCGCAGTAAACCACTTTGCTCGTCGAAGTTACTTTCACTTCCTAACATAGGCTAGTAAAAATAAATCTAGCAATCTGATTCTATAAGTAATATGCCCTTCTCATCCAAGAGCATTTTAATTTACAGACTAAATTAATTTAGGTACTTACCCCTTGATACTTTGAAGAACTGCCTTTCAGCTTTGCTAAAAGAGGTACTTGTGTCGATGGCAAATTCTGTCACAAATGCTTCAAGGGTTTGCGTTGTCTAGAAATCAACAGCTCGTGATATCACGTTATTCACTCTTTTCAATATGTTAATTCTTGTGGGGGTCCAGTTAGAAAACTAATCATCCTTTGCAAGAAGTCGTCTGAGCTACAACGAGGATCCTTATTTTCTTATTCAGCAAATTTCTAATAGGTAGCTTCAACCCAATCACCGATTCCATTTACTAAGGGCCTCCAAAACATATCCCTTCAGGTACGACGTAGATCCCTCTTAAAGCAGATACTGAGTTCAACAGGAAACAGAACCAATTTTTTGGGCTTAGGGCAGACCCGAGTTTTATACCACTAACTTTGCACCAACAAAAAGACCCACAGTGTTGGCCCTTTTGGCAACAACGTGCGAACAGGTTGCAGTCTCACCCGAAACAGCTATGGGGTGCCACAGAACCAGGTTTCTACAAGCAGAAGAGGGATATTACTGTACCTTTAGACTTAAAAACAAATATTTATACCAAATAGAGCTTCGATATTCACTTAATTAGCTTCACAGTTAGATAAAATACTTTTCTTTCTTAACCCTTAACTGGGAATTCACAACGAAGTTAATATTTAACAGTTATCTTACTTTAGCATTCACCTACTTATCAAAAGCATCAAAACATAATAGAAACCACACAAAAGAATCACAACACAAGATATAACGTGGTTCACCCCCAGTGTAGGGGCTACGTCCACAAAACTGCACTTTTATTCCACTTCTTACAAAACAACAATTCTGATCTGTGCACTCAGCAACAGATCCATCCTTCAAGTCTAATTGCGCACTCAGCATTAGTTCCTTTCTTAAAATCTCTAACTACGCACTCAGCTTTAGTTCCCTTCTTACAAAAACCCTCTGCGCACATAGCTGTAGAGGTCATCCACGCACATAGCTGGGACTTGACCTTAAAACCCAAAAATAGATATAACTTCTTCGCATCATATGATGCTCATTTCATTAGATGATCTTGACATCTTTACATGAGTGCCTATTTATACAAGTGCACTATTACAAAATCATGGGCTTACACCCGAAAATTATGGACAATTACAAAAAGAGGGCTTTGACTCAACCTTGACACCCCTAAGACTATTTTGAGTCGCAACTTTGCTTACAAGCTTCCATAAAAACCGTAGAGTTACCAAATTTGAGGACCATTAAGGTGCGCGCCCCAACAGGGATTGATCTGGTTGAACCTTTGCAAGATCAGCCTCACAAATCCCAATGACCACCCATGGGGGATGAAAAGAAAGAAGAGGGCGCAGAATATCCTATCAAAATGTTGCTCAAGGATGCCCTTAATAAAAAAAGGAATGCGATGGTGGATAACTTCGCCCAGATCCTTCAGTGACTTCCCACTGGCGGCACATCTGCATCGAGCAGCCACTCTGGAGGCGCAACCCCTTTTAAGGTACAAGTTAAATTCGACATTCCCATATTTGATGGCTAAATAGATGCAGACGTCGTAGATAGATGGTTGAATATATTTGAAGGATATTTATCATTCGCAACTTTTATGACTAGGAAAATATTACTTTTTCTCTACTCAAAGCCGCCCCCATGTCAAGGACTGGTAGGAAACCTACTGTGAGAGAAAGCATGAGGAAAAACCCTCTCTATTCTTGGTCATACCCACTTGGAATTCTTTCCAAGATGCCATAAAAGGACAATATTATTTGGTGGGGAGCTATGAGGACAAGTACATACAATGGACTACGTTGCAGTAGCAAAGAGATCAAGATGTGCATGATTTGATGAATATGTTCCATACCCTGCGTACCAAGTTGGGTATCAAAGATTCAGAGAAAAACTTGGTGCTGAAGTACCACAATTTTTGGCACAGATACATTCAAGAGGAAATGGAGTTCCTTGACATCTCCTCGCTTGGTATGGCATATTGATATGCTTCCAAAATTGAGAAAAAAATCAAACAAAAAAAGACAGACTTTGGATCTGCGAATCAGAAGCAAGGGAAAGGTGCCCCCAAACCGCAGAACCAAGGACACAACCAAGGCATGGTGACTCAATAAAAATTTCCAAATTATCAAGAAAAGAGAAACACTCCAAAGTCGAAGAAGGAAGCGGGAAAATGGTGTGAGTTCCATAAGAACCCAACTCACAACACAAGTGAGTGTCGGGCCAAGAAGTCACTGGCGGTCGAGATAAAGGCTTTTGAATCAGATGCATACTCTGACACTGAATCATAACCCAAGAAGGGGAATGACAAAGAGAAGAAGATTATCGATGTAGAGCCCAATGCCACTGTTTCTACCACAAATATCCAAAAGGAAGAACCAAATGATTCAAAGGAGGAGGAGTGTCTTTTCCACTCCCAGATGTGGGTAAAGGGTTCCTTGCTACAGTTCATTGTCGACAGTGGGAGCCAAAAGAACCTAATTTCAGCAGATTTCATGAAGTGGTTGCTTTTTCTCACCACAGCACACCCGTATTCGTACACCATCGAGTGGCTTCACCAAGGATGGGATCTCTGCTTCAGCCAACAATGCCACCTTCCCTATAGCATCAAGCCCTTCACTGATGAGGTATTATGCGATATTGATCCTCTTGATGTTTGTGATGTATTATTAGGTAAACCATACTTATGGAAGTGACATGTTGTGTATGAGTCCCGGCCTTGTGCTGTTATTATTACGGTGGGAAATAATTTGTACAAGATACCAGAGGTACCACCTCTTGACGCTATCTCTTTGGTTACCACAAAAAAATGTAGTAAGCTCATTTCCAAAATCGGAAAGTTTGTTTTCTTAATGATCCACCCTCAGGGAAAGAAGAACATCGTTGCCACAACCTCCAGATAGAGCTCCTCCACACGACAACAACAAATGGACAAGGTCATGGAGGAGTACCGAGACATATTCACCTCACCCACTGGGGTGCCTCTCCACTGTCATGTCAAGCACCCCATCGATCTGACCCCAGGTGCATCGCTTCTCAATGGAACAATCTATCGACACTCTATTCTGTAGAATGATGAAATCAAGAGGAAAATTCAGGAGCTACTATAGAAGGGTCACATCCAGCCCAGTTCATCACCCTGTGGGAGCCCGATCATGTTGGTACAGAAGAAGGATGGGATTTGGAGACTCTCTATTGACTATCAGGTAGTGAACAAGATCACTATCAGTAATAGGTACCCGATCCCATGGATTGATGACCTCCTAGACCAGCTTAAAGGGGAGAAATATTTTAGCAAGATCGACTTAAATTCTGGGTATCACCAGGTACCGATCGAACCGATCGATGTGTGGAAAATTGCCTTCAAATCCAAGGAGGGCCTTTTCGAATGGCTGGTCATGCCTTTCGAGATGACAAATGCTCCTACAACCTTCATGATATTGATGGAAGACATCTTGCATCCATTCACCAACTCATTTGTAGTAGTGTACTTGGATGACATCCCGATCTTCAGCCAGACTCTAGAAGAGCACCTCCACCACATCTGACAGGTCCTCCAAACATTGCAGCAACACAAGTTGTGTGCCAATTTGGACAAGTGCACTTTTGGCATGACCCAGGTTCAATATCTGAGATAAATTATTGATGAGTGTGGGGTACATGTGGATCCAACCAAGGTCCAAGTAATTCAGAATTGGCCAGCCCTAACTACACTAATAGAGCTTCACAACTTTCTGGGCCTTGCTAATTTCTACTGTAGGTTCGTGTTGGGATTCTCTCATATCACTTGGCCGTTGAGTCAATTCACCAAGGGAGGAGCGAAATAAAAATTCTTTTGGTCAGAAAGTCAACATAATGCGTTTGCAGAATTGAAACATCGCCTTTGTTGTGCCCCAGTGCTCACATTACTAGACTTGCAACAACCATTTGAGATCAAGACATATGCCTCTGACTATGCTATTGGGGCAGTCCTTACTCAACAAGGGCATCCAGTGGCATATCACAGTGAGACACTGTCCAACACAGTCCGTAAATATCCCACTTATGACAAACAGATGTATTCCGTTGTATAGGCTTTCCAGCAATGGAAGCATTACATTTTGGGGAAGGAAATGATCATCCACATAGATGAATGACCCCTATAGTTCATATAGACACAAGGGAAGTTACAGAATGATCGCCATCAGAAGTGGTCCACATATCTAAAACAGTTTCATTTGAACATCAAGTATAAGAAGGGAAGCACCAATAATGTTCTAGATTGCCTCAGCCGACCAACGATCATGGCGATAACCACCATGCTAAACTCTTGTGGACATAGGATTTCTGATTGGCCACTTCTCTACAAGAGTGATCCAGAATTCAGCCACACATACCAGACACACTTGGAGGGAAACCAAGTTCCAAAATTTCACCTCTAGGATGTACTACTATGTCACATGGGACACCTTTGTGTTCCTTCAAGCGAGCATTCCAAGATGATTTGGGAAGCGCACTTTAGTTGGGTTGTTGGACATTTCGGGGTGGAGAAAATAGTGGCAGTACTGCAGAAGTATTTCTATTGACAGAATCTTCGATGGGACGTCGAGAAGTACATCTGATCTTGCACTACTTGTGCCATTGCCAAACCATCCATCAAGAAGAAAGGCCTCTATACTCCATTTCCTACCCCTAGTCAACCTTCAGAATCCATCTCCATGGATTACATTTTGGGCCTTCCTTCTACTAAGCACGACAATGACTGTGTGTTTGTGGTCGTTGACAGATTCTCAAAGATGGCCATAATGGCGGCCTGCAAGAAGAATATCATATTGCAATCCACTGCTAAACTCTTCTTTGAACGAGTTTGGGTACACTTTTGGATCCCACAGTCTATAATATCAGACCGGGACAATAGGTTCCTTAGTACATTCTGGTCTAGCCTATGGTTAATGCTAGACACCAAGCTCACAAAGTCCACAACTTTCCATCCCTAGACCGATGGCTAGACAGAGGTCGTCAACAGGATGATCGTACACATTTTATGCATGTACAACTCAATGCATCCACGCACTTGGGATGAGAGCCTTTGGTATGTACAACATAGCTATAACCGGGCCCTCCACAGCTCAACCAACCACAACCCCTTTTAGGTGGGCTTGGGATTCCAGCCACTATGTCCCATTGATGTAGCCATGCCATTTGCAACTACTCAGGGTGATTCAGCTCATATCCAGTTTGAAGTTTCCAAGGTGAACAACTTCACTGAGTGCATTTAGTACATTCACCAACAGGTTCATGACATATTGGACATATCTAGTGCTAAGTACAAGCAACGACATGATAAGCATCAGGTGCAACACAACTTCCAGGTGGGTGACAAATTGTGGCTACATTTGCAGAAGGAGAGCCTTGCTGGACCCCACTGCAAGGGGCCATACACCATCACCAAGGCTATCGGGGAAAATGGCTTTGAGCTCATTATTCCACCATTCATTGGTCTGCACCTAGTGTTCAATGTGGACTGCCTTCGACGCTACTTTCCACCTCTACTGGACACATCAAAAGTGTAAGAACAACTCACACCAACAGAGTTAGACCCCGACTACATGGAACAAGCCAAAACTGATTGAATTATGGACACACAGAACAAGAACACCTTCCAGCAGAAGATCCAACTATATCAAATTGTCAAAGCAGAAGAACTCCTTCACCAGGAAAAGTGGCTGACCAGGGACCAAGTTCAGCAGAAGTTTCCTCATCTCATGGAGGAATTCAACACAATGGGGACCATTTATTCCTAAGGGGGGAGGAATGATCTAGGAGGATATTGGTGGCCATCCACCTATTCCACTTGGACCCTTTCAAAACCCCACATTTTCACAAAAATTTAAAATTTTGAGATAACAACAAATGCTAAAACCTGCAGTCTACTGACAGCTAATGGTTAGTAATAAAAGAAACAGTCAAGTACTTAGTTTTACTAAATCTCAAATATGTTAACTCAACAGTTCATTTTTGTAACATGAGTAAAGTTTACTTGCGTATTGTTTTATTTCAGTTTACTGATGAGTCTCTTCTTGTCAAGTAGGTGGAATCTAACTTTTGAATCCGGGGCTTACTTAGCAATCGTGCTAACGCATATGATTACTGGTTCTTACAGGTTTACATGTATGATCGAACAAGTACGTTTTTAAAAATTCTTGAAGTATCCAGCAGTAGTTTATTTGCAATAATAAAGCTTAGTAATTAAGCTGCTAAACTCTAAACAACTTCCGTGAGGTAAAACCATTTGGCTTCCTTCAATTTTTCTTGTAATAAAGTTTAGAAGTAACGGCAGTAAGAAATATTTGCAACTCTAAGAATTAGAATTTTAGTTACAAAGTACTTCTACTCTAGTCTATATAAATTGCAACATTATAAAGATTGTTTTGTCAGTGTTTATACAATAATACATTATCTTCCCTATATAACAACTGCTCCACATTTCACTTCTGTGAGATAACTTACAACCTGTTAACCTTTTGACAATATAAGTTCGATTGTGAAAACTAAATATCATAATGATTCCCTACATGAGATCAATGTTTTCCTATACTTTAACTTTATGTTTAACCATGTGGTTCTAATAATTTCCGGACTCAAGTAAGATCATTCCTATCCACTTTCTTAATTTTTCTATGATACTTCTCTTGAATTAAATTACTGTCTACAAACAATTTATCTGAGATTGAAGCTCTTGAAACAGGTCGACTTTCTAGTTATTTTTTTAATTCTATAAATACTTTACTACCCAATTGACCCGGTGAATCTTTAGTAATTACCAAGTTGAGTCATAACCAAAATTCCTTAAAGTATTGTTGCTTTGAACTATGTAACAAAATTTCATAATAATGTTCTTACAATACATTTGGTCCACTTCATAGTTCTGCTATCATTGAGTTATTAGTTCTTATGTGACTTATAACCATGCATACTCTATTTTGTTAATCGACATTCAGTCTATATCTAGCTCAAGGTGTTAAACATGTTTTGATTAGAGTTTATGATTCTCTAACTATTACATTATGCCATTATAAAAGTTATACTTTGTAAGGTTGATATTACAAGAGATTTACCAAGTATAAACTATAGTCTTTGTACAAAGGAAAACTAAAGTTGCTCGGTGATTAGTATGAGCTCTCCCATAAAACATTTGATCTCTATCTATAATAAAGACAACGTTTAGAGAAAAGAAATGCAATCATCCAAATCGTAATTGTGATATTATAATATAATAACATAAGGTTAATAGTGAAATGAGTAATATGCATGAACGAAATTCGGGCTTTAACTAAGGTTTAAAGGTGACATTCTTTGATAGGTCAACATAATCATAACGTTGATATTCTATCACTAAACTAGCATATGACATGGTGCACATTATTATCGATTTGCATGGCAATTATTGGGTCAATGATATAGTTTACTCCTCGTTCCAATGATTTAATAATTGGATAACTTTTTATGCAGGCACTATAGAAGATTGATCCATTGCATGGTTTTGATTTACTGACCACGTGGTCATCTCTTGACCAAGCATGGAAAATATAAAACACTACTATAACCCTAACCCTTATCATTTGTTTTCCGCAGTTTGCCTTGGCCCTTGAGGCTACTCTACTTGGCTTTCATGGCGACCGTCGGTCCTCCTCTGCTCCGGTTGTTTTGAGTCTTGGTTCAGTGTTGCATAGTCTTTGGTGTGTGGTTCAAAATCCATTCTTAGTGGCTTGGGTTCTTACTCTTCAAACTTGTGGATATTATCGTTGCCCTTGGCTTGTCGTTTGTGTAATCTTCCCTTTGTCGTCCTCGTGGCTTACTATCTGCTCCAGTTTTCTTTGCTGTCCTCATGCCTCGCCGTTGCATGATGGTTACACTTGTAGGCTGTTGATTTTTTAATTTGCAAATACTGTAGGTGACAGTGCTTCTACCAGACTGTTCATTGTCTTCATTGACATGTAAGAGTTTTGTTTTTTCTTCTATTTTAAGTTGCAGCTGGTAAAATGCTGTTACAAAGGCACATTAAAATCTTAGGTTAATTACTTACTAACAGTGGCCTGTTGGACTCCTTGCAGGTGCTTTCCACTACATGCTTTCACGGTGAAGAAAAAAAGCAATCAACCAATGAATTCCATGGCTCATGGATTTATTTGGGTAAGCCCCGTGGTCCATATGTTGAGTTTTCACCCTACTTGTAACAGGGTGGTCAATGGAATCACCCAGGGTTTTGGGGAAGCCTTTCCTTAACTTGCCATAAGTTATATAGTTTGATTTTTACAGGTTGTTTGTGGGTTTACCTAGTTTCGAACCCTCGCTAGTCGATGGGCAGACTCAATTTAGCTGAGTAATGTATTTAGTTGGATATTTGGCTTTACAACATGGTTAAACTAATAGTTTTTGTGAAGACAGTTCGGTCTTCAGGCTTGGTTTAGTTTATCAGATGTTTAATGTTATACTCTATGCAAATTCAAGGTTTTACCCTTCTTGACTGTAAATGAAGTTTTATACTCTATTTGAAATACTCTGTAAGGGTTTATAATTAAAGTTTTTAAGACTGATACTTACAGTCATAATTTAATTCTTGCTTGTTTTTATTTAAAGTTATGATCTAGGGTTTAACCTGTGAAAACCCTCATTTTGAAATAGATTATTCCAGTTTATAATAATTATACAGTCTTTCTATTTGTCCTTAAAGGACTGTGAGTAATTTATATTAACCTGGTTACTTAATGGTTACATAATTTAAATAAATTTGGTTTATTACTTCAATGTTTTGATATTTGTAAATGTAATAATTATAAGGGTTTTAACCCTGTCATTTACTTTTATAGATACATACTGTTAATAAAATGAAAAGACAGAGTTTCTTTTATAAGTACATTTTGTATATGTTGATCAGAAACATGAGCTAGGGTTTATCCTATTTAACTTTTATAATGATGATTTCTGTATTGCTCTTTTGTTAAATTCGATTACTGTCACAAGATTTCTTCAGTTTGTTTAAAAGAATTACTAATTCATAAACAATATTGTTTATTGTTCATAATAATATTATTTGTATTAATATTAATATTGTTTGTACATACTGTATTCCTTTAAGTTTATTTTTACATAAATATATTATTAATAATGACTGAGAATAGTCTATAATAGTTGAGTTTATTTAATAAGATTATTTTGTAAGCTTGGTGAAAGAAATAAGAACTTTCATACCTGTCAATACTGCTTTACATATAATTCATCTGTAAGTGTGTTAAGACAGTTCCTTATTAATAATATTTTATGCATAGGTTACTACTGCCTTTTAGTTATTTTAACTCTAAGAGAAAGAATATTGTAAGAGTTATTAAGTTCTTATTTATTATATTCCTTATCTTAAATTAGTTTATCTTCATAATTTATTTAGGTTACCAATACTTACTTAGAGTTCAGATAGTTGCAGGTAAAAATAGCTATTATTATTAAGAAAAGATATAAACTAACAAAACTATATTTACCTCTTTACTTAACATAAATAATAAGCATTTAATTGATATCTCTATTTCTTTTGTTTCAGTGCAGATGTATAGTTTATAAAAGAAGGTGCTGTGTAAAAGAATGAATTACATACTTGAATATACTACTATTAGTAAAATAATATGATCCTGTTCTTTTTCTAATATTCTTAATAGACAGTTTGGTTCTAACAACACCCTACGCAACAAATTAATATTCTTTCTAGAAAACAACTATCTACTGAAAGAAAAGATTTCAATACTCTAAAAAACATAAGTACTCTATTCATTTTAGATTCCTATCATACTTCATTCATTTTAAACATACTACCTGTGCTAGAGTATGATCTGGTTTACTCCAGATGGGGAAAAGCATAGGTAGGATTATTTTTCATCAAAGAACAGATTTAGCATTAAAACAACTAAGAGAATTCAAACTTAACAGTTCACAACATAGCATATAAATCATTCATTATTTGTTCATACTCAGATATAAACTTTAACACAGAAATTTAAAGATAGTAGAAGCTATTTTAAAGCTGGTTGACAACAGCGTTGGGAGGCCGTTCCTCCCTACCAACTCTTGGAGAGCGCTCAAACAACGACTTCTCAGGACCCTCAAGCCTATTCTTGGTCTCCTTGGCTAGGACTAGGTGGAGCAAAGAAAAAAGTACTAGTCCAATGAATCAATACCTACTCTGCACACTGTAACAATATATTTTAGCTGGAAAGCTGTACTAGATCACTTCCTACAGTTTACCCCTCAAAAACCTTCCTCAAAAATTCCCTTCCCAATGAATTCCTTGAAGTGCATTCACCTGAATGATTCTTCTCCTGGAATGAGTAGCCTCATCTCTCTTCAATGGGATTTTTTATTAATATTTCCTAGGTTCTTTTGGGTTAGTTGTCATTAATTGAGCCACCTTCTCTGATCCCACTTTCTTGGGGGATCATGACCCCAAATGTAGGGAGGTTGCCACCTGCAACATTGGAAGTGTTTGAGGATGCTACCACTTGTCTATTTTCTCTCCACCTAGTATCCTCCACCAACTTGACTGGTAACACTCTTTTTAACAACTCTCCCAAGCTGTTGCCTCCACTTTTATTTATTTAAAATTAAAATATTCAAAATTACATTCCACATCCTTGACTCTGCTGAGTAATCAGTTACAACTTTAACATAAAATTTAACATAATGTCTTGGAATAAAATCAAATAAGATAATATTATTTTTCAAAATGGGGGCATGTGGTTTCTTTCAGTTTTCCAGTTTCCTTAATTGTAGCACAATTTACTATTTTTGGCAATTTTTGGGTTCTAAACTTCCGGAGCCATTTTGAGGCCCTAAACGCCATTTTTTCGGCATCCAATGGTTGGGAAAATATGAGTTTGTTCCAGAATTAATATTTTTCTTTTATGGATGTAGTCCTTAAACAGATCTTTCTAACGATGTATCATGCACGTCAAACAGAGGTAGTATGCTAAAGTTATGACCTCGAGAAAATGATGTACCAAGTTACCCAACGTGGCCCACATTCTGGTGTTTCACCTCCTAGGGTTAGGTTTTTGGATGTGTACGGTTTCCATTGTTTATAAATAATATATAGGCCTTCGAGCCTCACTGTAATAGAGATCTCAGAAGCATGTATCCACCACATCTCTTCTCAAAGATAAGCTACCAACACTCTAGCTAGTTTATTTCCATTATGTATGTAAACAAGTTTCAGTTATTGAGTACTGAAATGAAGTGTTATTTCTGCTGCATATTTGTTTCTATGGTTATTTGTGTATTACGTTTCATTCTTGCATAAATCCAAATAAAAAATATGATCGATGATGCAATTGCTCCCAAGGTTGCTCAACTCCTGAAATGGCCTCAAGAATAGCTTCATCCGATGGAAAAACATCATCAAGGCAATCATGTGAGTGGGATGACTGTACTGCCCATGTCGGCAGTGCATACAGGTCCTCCTCCTCTATCCATGAAGAGGAAGGACTAGGCTCTGCAACCTTATCAATATTCACTTGATAATCCACCATCGTTGTAGGCAATGACACATCAGTCTCAGTGGGCACACTTGAAGTACTCGGTGAAGGAAGAATCCAAGGATCTTCCATATGGGTAGTGCAAAAAGACACTGAATTCAACGAGGATGAAGCCCCACAAAAAATAGACCCAATCATAAGAACGGGCGTAGGACAATTAAAGGTTCCCATAAGAGAAGGATACATACCTACACCCACACTCCTAGTTGTCAACTGAGAATGATCGATAATCAGGATAGAAGCTCCTGATGATGCATTGACACTCAGATTTTGGAATGACATCTGATCAATCATAATAATATTCCCATTAAAAGGAAAGCATATCACTTAAAAGAGGGAAGAAGCTAAGGCTTGCATACTATACATCTAATTCCTACCTAGTAAAATATTGTAGTCAAGGGGCGCATCAACCACCTCGACCTTGATCACGATGGTCTTCCCTCCCAATTGGACCTTTAAAGAAGGAATAATTTTGTGCGGCCAAAATGATCTATGATCGAATGCTGTCAACATAGTAGCGGATTGAGACAACTCGAGAAAATATAAACCCTTCCAACAAGACAAAGACATCACAGAAGTGACAATGCCTTCATCAATGACACTACACTTGACAGTGTTGTTAAGACACTCTACATGAATCAAAAGAGACACGTAGTAAGGAAAGTGAGGATGTACTCTCATGGTTTCAAATTTGATCATAGTAGAAGAGTTATCATCACTTACCCTAAGAGAAGAAAACAAAGCTTTCCTTTGTGAAGGACAACTCTGAAGCACTTCTAATGCAGACGTCCCACAAGGAGTCTGGCCCAAATCCTCGACAACTGAATAATTGTAGGAAACTCAGGCATTAGGATTGTGCCCTGAGCACTTTAAGAATCCCTTAGGAATGCAAGGTGGAGCTTCAGGTTTATCCATAGGATTTTCGATTCGCAAAGGGATCTCGGGTGGGGAAGGTTCTTTCCCAAGGTCTGGATGTGACAAACCATAGTCTTTCGTATGAGTCACCACCTTAGCAGCACTCATCATGTTGATGCATCCATGACCACTAGCGGCCTGCGGCAGGTTTTTATTTCCACCCGATGCACAACTAGGATCAATGGACCTCAAGTTCATATTTCGATTGTTGGGTAAAGGATTAGTTAACACAGCTGGTCCCTATGCTATGAACCTCAAGGAATATTCCATACAAGGGTACAAGTGAGTGAGATGGTCATCCTTACACAGCTTGCAATGAAACTTCACCTTATGTTTAGACTGCTTGTCCCTCCCATCATTAGTGTTCTTGTCATTATTATTAGCATTTTCATTCTTGTTCCCACCCTTATGATTATTTTTTCCTTTTTTCTTATTCCTTCCAGGATTTTGGTTTCCTTTCAGGTTCGACGTTTGTACGGAAAGTACATTCACTGATTGGGTAGGTTGAGACGAAGTCGTAGCTTGTCTCAATGCAGACTGGTTAATTGACAATTGGCTCACTTGTTTCACAACCGAGTCCATAGGTTTGGTACTTGTATAGCCTACAATACCATCGGCATGGGCCCCAGGCTTGACATTGGGGTCGAAATTGGACCTAGGAGCATTAGGTATAATGTCATACAAAAGTCCGAATTGAGCATAGATCAAATCCAACTCTTGTGCCCTAAAAATAGCATGTTCCTCGTTTTGAACTCCAGATGTCGAAACATCCTTTGTTATGTAAGGTAATAAAGATTTGAGGAACAACTCAATAATAAACTCTGGTGGTATAAAAGATTTGATTAACCATTTTCATCTACGCCACTCTTGAATATGATCTGAAATGTGTGTGGCTTTATCTTGCTGGAAGGTCGACAAGAGTTTGGTACCATTGTAGTAACATATGGGTAGCTGGAAATGATTATGGAAAGTCAGTGGAAGATCATCAAACATAGCATAAGACCCCCTCATTAACTCTATATACCATTTCTTCACAGGGCCCATTAGGGTGCGTTGAAATAGCCTCAAATGAATGGAGTCGTCATGTAAGGAATTGGAAGAGCACCAAAGGTGGAAGGTCGTGACATGCTCACCAGGATCTTCACCATCCTTACCTTCGAAGTTGGGAATGTCTGAAGGAATATTATTAGGGACAGCCGGCCATGCTGGGTTATGATACATAGGATCATTCATCAATCTTGACAAGTCAGGTTAGTTCAAAGTTGCAAGGAAAGAGAGCCTAGGTTGAGCCGGTTGATTCCACGTTCCCTGGTAGCTTTGATTCATGTAAGGTTGATTGCTATGAATACCATGGCCTTGGCCATAATAAAATCCTCCCATTTGACCCATATAGGGTTGCATGGAAGCATTATGATGTGGGGTACCTTGATTATGAGGTGCTACAAAGCCATAATTGGAAGAGTAAGTGGGTTGTTGATACCCGTACCCATATGGTTGATAGTTTTTTCCATAGAGCAGTCCATACGAATGTCCATGAGAAACTCCATAAGGTGTTACATGGGATGTACCATGGGAAGCTCCAGAATCTGGAACAAGAGACAATCCAGAAACATGTATATGACTTGCTGACACAACAAGAGGTACTTGACTCTGAGATACTACCATGCCAGTAGTCGCATAATGAACATGGCTAGTAGCAACATTTCAGCGTAAAGGCCCATGTGAACTAGGGGGATGATGAGTTTTTAAAAGCGCATTCAAAGGAACAGGGTTTGAAGATGAAGGGCCATGTGAAGGAATGTAAGTGGTGTTTCCAATGTTCACTCATCTCGATTCTAGTATCCACATAGGATTTTTAACACTAGGTTTAGGATGAACATGTGAAGTTGCCTCCACCAAAGGGATAGAGGGTGCAATGTGACTAGTGGCCCCAAATATATCCGCATGGAAAGGGATGGGAGTTCCCCTAGGCGTAGTACTAGGAACAAATTTTGACTGAATACAATGTGCCAAATCAGGTGCAGGGTTATTAGACATGTCATATCTAACATAACTAGTGCTTACGAGTTCATGGTGAGTCTCGTTGCTTGGAAACCAATACTGGTGACCTGTGAATGAGCGATCATAACCTGATCATGAAGGTTGTTCGTGTGAAGCATCATATGTGCTGATAGGATCTTCCTCCCCAACCTCGTGAGGTGGAGAAGACATCTCTGGAATCTCATCCTCATGATCTCCTATTGTGTGTGAATCAAAGTGAGAAGTAGTCCTCCTGGACTATTTGGTTCTCTCTCCTAAAGGAGGAGGAGACGTTGATGGTGGAAATCCTGCTAAATGACGAGAATGGTGGGGTGCCGCACTTGAATCCACAGTGACTCAAAAAATAAAAAGACTCAATCTAATTATGCAAACCCTAGGAAAACTAGTGTGCACAGAGCATACACCTATAAAATGTAAAGCCAAAAGCAAACATGGGTAGAA
This sequence comes from Pseudotsuga menziesii, assembly GCA_001517045.1. Lineage (NCBI taxonomy): Eukaryota > Viridiplantae > Streptophyta > Pinopsida > Pinales > Pinaceae > Pseudotsuga > Pseudotsuga menziesii. Next base: position 1,060,968 of record LPNX010121751.1, read on the forward strand.
TATGTGAGATCCCAAATGAAGTAGGTATGTCTCACCTAGGAGAGGCTTGAGACTCCCATACAAAACAAGTAGAGGTTCATAATAAATTATAGTGGCCCTCAGCTTCAACGCATATATCAACTGTGCTGTCCGACCCATACCTGGACAGGACACCTGCAGAATAAACTTTGCAAATACCCCCTCGATAACCTAGGTAAGGAAACTAAGGTCAACTCGATATAATCACTGCCTAGGCAGACATTCGCAGGTGGGATTGACTATATGGGTAGGGTAGTAAAGCCTGAAACTCTCGAAAGATCCCCCAGATATGAATACAATCCTGGAAATATCTTCGGTGCTACTCAGTTATAACTAGGGGTCATCCCAATCAAAACTGCTCACACTGCCTCGTGCTTAACTCCCTTGTAGGAGGAGGATCCTGAGAAACACTAATTATATAAAGGATTTCACACTCTGACCTAGACAGACATGTAATTGTTTTGTTTATTGGTCTTGGAGAATTGACTCACAATGAACTATTCTAAGACCCTAAAACCTAATATTGTTGGTGCACCCTAAAAAAGAAAAGAGTGTAATTCATTTTATTATGCGCTGATTTTAATTGGATTTATTACTCAAAGGGTAAATGTACATGAAGCTAATGATGTTATGACACAACAAGAAGTAAAATGCACACCTAACAATCAATGCAAATTCACTGTGTTGACTGAAAAATAGGGTATGCTACTACGTGAAGTGCAATATTTTTCCTTCAAATGTATATGCAATCATTTCCGATATGAAAATCTAACTAATATTCACCAAGAAAACCTAATGCAAGTACCATGCTAAATTCAAAATGAAAACAATGCATAACAATGCAAAAAAGAAAAATGTTTTTGTATTTTTGAATTAAATGAGATAAAAAGCAAAAGTATGACTCTACAACCCTCAAACTCTACAGGCACTCACAAATAGCAGCCAAGTAAAGCACCAAGGTAAAATATATTTAATGCACTAATCCCAAAACAAAAAATAGAAAATGAAATGACAAGAACATTTTTCAAAAATTAACTCAAAAAGAGTCTCTGGTAAAAAACAGAGGGGAGATACAGACTCCAGAAGCATCAAAGAAGAATCAACAATCACCCAAACTCACCCAGAAACACTTAATCTTCCCAAAAAATCAAGAAATTAGGACATAGGTGACTTTTCTCAGTAAACCTGTATACATACGCGATATTTCCAGGAAAACCTGCGTGTATACGCGACTGTGAAAGAAAAACCCACGTATAGGAAGAAAAAGATAGAAAAATAAGGTAAATGGAAAAACTAAGATAGAATTTACTTCTCCAGGATACTACTGGGTAATCATACTCTGATACCCGACATAGAAATAGAAAAATCAGAGCAATAAAAGCATATTGAATGTTGAAAACTGCCAAATAAAAACAACTAGGAACCTCCCCAGTATGGTCACCAATTCTGTTACGGAGAAAACTTCCTATGGCTTGGGGTATACCAAAATAGAATGAGAAACTGCAGAAATCAATCCCTTCCCAATATGCAAGAGAAATAGAACATCTAACACTAAAGTATCTCGAAACATACCTTATTCTAGATAGTTGTAATAGATCCCTGTTGAGCTTTTTCCAGTCTCGCTTGCATTAGCAATTTATTCTCAACAACGGTAAATAAGGAAAGCATGCTATATAATATACTGTTATGCCTACTCTAAAATATATAATCAATGATACATAAACAATTAAACACATCCATGGATTCAATATTCATTTAAATGCACATCATTGGATAGGAAAAGATATTTCTATTAATTAAATCAGAGATTACATAAGTGACAACCACTGTCGACACATTTGCGAATGGGAGAAACCGAGTCCTCCACCTGGGCCTCCACCACCTCAATCCTCCATCTCTCGATAGCAAGCTCACAAGCAAAGGAAATATTGGGAAGAACATAAATTGCTCCAAGGGACAAAGGGATGCAGACTCAAGTATAAGCAAGCTACGACAACAATGGACTATAGTTTTCTTGCTCTTCAATGTATCCAAGGGGTTCCTTATATAGTGCTTCAATGGGATAATGGAAGGTCAAATCCGAGTGATCTTGAGGCATATGGAAGGCCAAGAGACAGGTGACTCAGATCCACATTAAGGAAAACTCCAAAAATATTTGGACTTATGCACACATCCTGATGTACGTGGGTTTAAGGGTAATATCCGCTTATATACACGATAAATGGATTAAAATTTGCGTACAACAAACAATAGGTGTTTTTAGGGATGATCTTGGAAACATAAAAGGTACAAAAATATCCCATGAGGTAGAAAGAGTCTACAGAGGGATAGGGAAGGCTGTATAAAAGTGTGATCAACCATGTGTGGTAAAATCAGCTATAATAGATCCCCCTAATGTGTGAGGTTAGAGGGGTAACATTATGGTCGAAATACATTATAAATCCATCCCAGAAGTGGAGTAATGAAGAACCATCTAGAAGAACTAGTCATCCGATAGTATAATACAATAATAAAACTCTGCACATGACTGCAAATAGATATAGCAGTACCGAATACATAAGAGTACAACGGCCATGAATAGGCATTATATACAAACTATGACATGCGTGGTCATGGCCACATACAATATACAATAGATCAGAATCTCCAAGATGAAGATATACAAAGGACCAAGATATCCATGAAAGTCGAAGATATACCATGCATTAAGATCTCCATAATGGCTGAAGATATCTGACCTACACTGGAATCAAGTCATGAGAATTGAAATCTCATGAACACTGGCATGATCAAGGAGGTAGCATATATGAAATGCCACCAATCTGGAAACTCTTCTACACAAACTGCTATGAGTTCATGTCCTACTATGTGAATATAGGTGTCGAGGTTGAACATAGTAGTCCATTGTCTGATTACTGGTCATTGATGTATACCATTAACAGATGCGAGATCACCCATCGATAATGAAAATGAGAATCAAGGTACTAGAGTGCAATCTAACAAGTGCGATTAAATGTATTGAGGTCAAACAATTGGAAGAATCCATCAATCAGGGGACATTGATGTATTCCCAAAACTATCGATGGCGAGAGAACCTACCACTAATGACTATAAGTCTCAAGGCATTCAAATGACTCTAGACTCCTATCCCCGAATAAATGATCTGAAGTTGATGGGATGGAATCCACTAGAAGGAGGGCATTAAGGCATCCCCCATGAACCAACATGAGGTACTCAGTGACATTGTATAATGTGGAAGGACTCAAACAAGATGTGCATGAACCAGTAATAGTACCGAGAATGGATGACATGCAAAGTCAAGACAACTGAGGAATGGGAAACTTACGCTTCAAATTCCTTCGAACAAGAGCTTAAAGGAAAATGGTGTCTGAATATAGGAAACATCGACTCGATATACAAAACTAGAATATATCTACGACAAATGAGGCATCGACAGAGGCTCCATAGGGACTGGAAGCTTAACCATTCGACGGAGATAAAATTAGAGATACGAGTACAACTCCTAAATTCAAACTACTAGCCCAACCAATGGATGTGATATACAGTGCTCTATTCAAAGGAGACACGACTCGACTATTTCCAAAGATAACATCTTTTCCTGTCCAGCTTTTTGGTTTTTTTTTTATTTTTTTGGACTTTTTCAGATATTTTGAAAATCTTGAAAAAGAATAAAAGTGCTTAATAGTTACAAATCTAGGAGGAGACGAGTGTCAAGGAGAAAACAAACTAATTCCAAGCAGTGGAACATACCTATGCTCAATGCAAGGAAACATGTGTAGGATAACGAAACTTGGGGGAAAGTCCCCACTTGGTAAAAACCTGGGGAATCAAGCTGCAAAAGATATATAAAACGACTATGCTTGGCTATACATGAGAAAATCTTAGACTATATGGTTGATAATTGAAGTTATGGAAGCTGGCATAAGGCTCAAAAAGGCAAGTAAAACTCATGATAATGCAATTACAACTTGACATATACAAGGGATTCCCGGGGAAAAGGCCAGCATAAAGGACAAGAGGAGTATGAAGCTCTTACTCAAAGTCATGGCAATACTATACAAAGGACTCCCACACCCTAAAGGAGAAATGTTGGCATGGGCACCAAATGAAAAACAATATCTAACTAGGGTACCCATGTACAGTAAAGCTCTACCATTCATAACATGTCCCTTCTAAAAGCATCAAGAAGGTTCTGTGACAAGATGGAATGGGTTCATACCTAAGGTTAAAATGAAACGACCATAAGGTTATGCAAAATGAAAACGAATGTGAAACCTAACCTATATGCCAGTTTCGACACAATACTTGTAGTAGGAACGAACAAATCAAAGCCACGGTCAAACCGCACTCAAAATGGGCTTCCTACATCATCAAATTAGTTCAAACAGTCCAAAATGGTAAAAAACAATAGAAAGTGGGTAAAAATTTCAAAACATTTCTATAAATAGTAAAAAATTTAAAAAATTTCATATCATTTGAAATTTTTACCCAACATAGTGTATTTGAGATCAGAACTTCAGAAGCAAATTCTAGGAGCATCGTCCAGTGGAATTTTTTCCCGTTTGATTCAAGTAGATTCTCATGCCCTCCTCTTCTGTTTTCATGCAAGTTTTTTGAATTTTCATGGTCCATTATATTTTTTAATCCATCCATACTTGTGCTTTTCATCCCATGCAGAAATCGGGCTTTTTTCCATGTATAGGGATCGCCATACGTAGAAAAAGCGCTGAAACCTGTGTACATAGGAGGTTGTTTTTAGAACAGTCGCATATAGGGTCGCAAAATCGTTTTCAAAGGAAAAAATTGATCAAAACTTTGATTTTTTGTGCAAGATGGTGTTAGAGTGGAGGGAAGAGAACATAGTGATGTGGAGGGGGATGTACAAGGTGATATTATGGCCCAACAAGCATTACGAGCATGTGGCTTATAAAAGTTTTGGTGTCTTGGTAGCTTGAGGGCCAAACCAAGACTACTCCAACTGTCGGTGGACTACTGTGATCTAGAATCTGAGACATTTTAGATTGACGAGATGTCACTCAGCATTGAGGTTGAGGACATATACTTTATCACTAGTTTGTCCTAATGAGGAGAGATGGTGAACCTATGATCTCATGGGCCAGGACGTGGGCTAACTGTTGATGAGTACATAGCTGTGTACTGCTTTCTAGAAACAGAAAAGGTTGGGAGTCAAATCCCAAAAAACTCTATCTAGATTTTGGGGCTTAAGGCCATACTTTTGGAATTAGGTAGGATTGAAGGGTTGGCTTCACTCCACCAGGCCTCATGACCAATTATGTTCTATGCGGTAGAGTGTATACAACCTACAGTGTATGACTAGAGTACGACGTTGTTGAGCAACATGAAACAATAGTTCAGTGACAACAAGATGGGAAGGGTGTAGAACTTTGGGTTCGACAGTATACTGAGCACATTTTTCTTTGAGTAGGTTCCAGGGCTAAGCCCTAGAGGGGACATTTATCCACATGGAGTTCAGGATCCATCCTAGCGAAGCTGCGAAAATGTTATGCCCAGACTGAGTGGAGGTAGGGTGGCTAACCCCTACCCAGCAGACTTATTTCCATGGTGGCAGAGATAGATTGTTACCATAGATGACTACCCCTATACAGGGATAGACTTTCGCAGAGATCCGGATATGCCACTACCACTAAGAGCAGCTTATGGTGACATAGGTAAAGAATCCCAAACCCACTTTTTAAGTTTTGAATTATTTAATTATTTTGTGTTTTTTGATATATTGATTCAAAAGACATATTTTTGGTGTGACGACACATAGTGACAATATGTCATGTATATGCAGATGTAGGACCATGGTGGCTAGAAGGATTCCCTCGTCATCGATGAAGGGGAAGAGGAGACGATATCATGGGTGTGGATGCGGAGCGGACACTTCAAAGAAGCTACACAAACTTTGTTCGGTTGACACACAGGGTACCCATGGTTCAAGTCAAGGAATTTCCTAAGGCCATGCATCGTTAGGTGGTTGGTGTACTATGAGAATGGCTTCGACTCTTTCGATGGCGAGCTAGAGCCGTAGTGCTATATCAGATCAGAACTCCCCTCCTCCTCAGGCTTAAGGACTTGAGTATATTCATTTTTGTATGACCATCTATATGGAACTAGTCAGCTTAGTACTTAAAGTCTCCTTTTCCTTCTCAAATTCAGTCAACTTAGAAGTTTGAATGAGTTGAGTAGAAGGTATCTTCAATTTCTTCTTTAGTACCTGAACCTCCTTTTCTTATTCTTCTAGAAGCTTTTGAGTTGCTCCTCCTTGGTGTGACTACCCTTCACCCTTCAATAGATCGTCATGCAATATCTTGATTTTGATCCTAAGGGCCTTGTTTTCAACCCTTTCCTTCCTTAGAAGGTCCCGAGTATTCTTTTTATTTGACTTTAGCTTCGACACCTATATTGTAGCTTTCAACAATCTTGTATTTAAGATATCACTGATTTCTCTGTTGAGGTGTATTACATCTGTAGTGGGAATATTTTCTAAGTTCACATTTACTTTAGACACTTTATTACCCACAGTCATGGCTAGACTTAGGGAATCTTTAACATGATCCCTTACAACTTTCAATGTTAGATCTGTCTTGGGAAACTATTTTACCTACTCATATAATTTGACTGTCTCGTCAAAAGTTTTATTAGCCTTCTCTCTATAAGTGTTCAACCAATCTTCTTTAGAATCATACCTGTTTGGAGTTTTTACATCAAATACATACTCCTGAAGCTCTAACCCAGCTGCTTTGGACTCTTCTTGTTTCTATTTTCCCTTTACATTTCTCTTCTTCACCTTCCCTATCATACTAATTTTATTCACCTGCACTATTTACTGTTCTTGTTCAACTTTCTGCTTGTTTGGTGTGCTAGCAGTATCTATTTCATCAGTATCCATGAAATATGAAAGTCCTCTTTTCTTTGCACTTCCCAAAAAAATCATTAATGATGAAACATTTCCAGCCATTGCAACTATGTTAGACATGATCATTTGGGAATATTTATTTCCAGGCATGGATGAGACAGAGTCTCGTTCCATGATGATATGTTTTGCAGTATAGTTGGGATAATCTTCCCAATTTGTTGCTTATGTAAGTCCAGCTCTTTCTATGTGCTCAAAAGGTTTGTTGTTATTGGTGTGTCTCCTTTGGGAGATCATGTGGTGTGGATCATAATTTATAGCCATTTCCAAAGAAAAACCCATGATTTTGAGCAGATTATTAACAAGCGGTAGGGAAGATCTGCTTTTGACAATATATGGTCCTATCTCTTGGGGAAAATTAATACTTGAACTCTTCCTAAAGCTTAGGATGTGCTCTTCCTCAACAATAAGCCTTTTCCTAATAAATTCCAAGGAAAAAATCCTGACTGTCAAAAATATGGAAGGACATATGGATGATGCACAAAACCATATATTCTTATAAATGTTTCAAATTCCGTCAGGAACCAATCTCCTATCATGTTACCGGGAGAAAGCTGCAGCATTTGTTTCATCTCAGGAAACACCCTGGGTAATATTTCTTGAAAGAAAATTTCATATATCTCTGCCTTAAAAAAGTTCATGAATTCAGAGTTATTCTTGGTCATGTCATTAGTGATCACTAACCCAAGTGCCTGTAAATTATCTTCCTTGTAAGACAAGAAATTCATCAATAAAAATGATTGAAATATGAACACCCTTGTATCGTGGAAGTTAACTATCTAAGAACGATTGTTTTCAGCTAGAAACTCATCAAATTTAAGCAACATGACTGAAAGGACCATCCTAGAAGTTTAGGTTCAATAGGACAAGTACTCAGGACAAACAACAAACTCAACAGTGGCTCTGTGACATAGCCATTAGTATCTAAACTTAAAAACTAACTGGCCAGAGTTACACGGGATTGGGATTCTTCATTAAATAAATGTAGGTCAATTGGATAGGACAAACTAAGGATCTCACCATCAGGTTTGGAACATGACTTTATAAAGGCTTCCTTAATTTCAACTGCATACTCATGGAAAAACTAAATGATAACCTACTCTTTGTATTCCTGGGACAACTGAACAAACTCATGTGGAACAAGTAGGGCTTTGCGAATGGTGGGGGCATTAATAGGGCATTAATTTTATTTTGTCATTCTGAAAAAAAATATAAATTGAAAAAGGGTTACCTCTTATGGTCTTAGGGCCTTCTCTGTGGGCTTCAACTATTCTTGCACACCATTTGTACTGATTGAAAGTAAATATATTTACACTATAATACACAAAAGATCCTTCCCCTTATTCCAGGTAATGCTTCAGAAATCTCCCATTCACTAGGCCTCCTTCATACTATGACCCATCTTGATACTGTATAATAAAAGCATTGTTTCCCCTATCTGCTAGAATGATGTATGGACCCACCCATAAATGATCAAACTTACCATGCTTTCCTTTGTCTTCATGTGGAGCATCCCATTTTAACAACAAGTCATCAATCTGGAAAATGTCCTCTTTTACTCTTCTATCAAAGGTATTCTTCATCTTCTCCTGATGTATCTATACCTTATCATATGCTTTATCCCTCAGTTCATTTAGTTCAATAATCTAGTTTATTCTTCTTTTCATATGATTAGGCTCATCCTGTTGGTCCTGCAACAATTTCATAACTAATACTCCTAGAGATGCTAGAAAAATAACTTCACCTCCATACACCAATTGGAATTGTGACATTCCAATAACCCTCTTTGTGCTGATTCTATCATCCCACAAAGCAATAGCATATTTCATCTTTGTATGCCATGCGCTTTTATTCTCTTCCAAAAAATTCTTAATTATCCTCACCAGAATTTTGTTAGAGGATTCTGCCAGTCCATTACCCCGTGGATAATATGCAGTAGAATGATTTAGACTTATATGATACTTATGTAATAAATTAATAATCTTCTTGGAATTAAAAGTAGGTGCATTATCTGCTCCAATTCTTTTAGGACAACCAAATCTTTCTAAAATATTATTCTCCAGGAAATCCATTATTATTGCTTCTGTAGCTCTTCTAGTGGGCATTGCTTCAATCCACTTTGTAAAATAATCAGTTGGTGTTAAAATCCACTTATGTTGTCCTGAGGAGTTTGTATTTATTTCCCCAATGAAATCCAACCCCCACTGGTGGAAAGGCGCTTCTACTAATATAGGGTTGAGAGGGAGTGAAACCACTTTCCTCTTTCCATAAAAAATTTGGCATTGATGACATCTGGTGGTTTCTTTATACACATTTGAAAACAATGAAGGCCAATAAAATCCCACTTTCAGAATTTTATTTGCAGTTACCTTCCAAGAATGATGTCCCCCACAATCTCCTTCATGGAACTCCTTTGCTATTTTCTGAGCTTCATTTTCCAAAAGACAGCTTAGTAATACTCCTCTTGGATCTTCCCAATAATGATGCTGATTTCTAATATAGAATTTTGCAGCCTTCAACTTCACAGACATTGCTCTAGTTTTGCTTAACCCTGAAAAAGGTTGTAAATTCTGTAAAACATAAAAAATATTAGCATACCAAGGAGAGATAGAAAAATCAAGCATCACCTGCACTTCTGTGTCCAACTGATTTGATTGACTAGTCAGAAAATTCAGCTGTAAAGAATCACAATGGGAATCTGTCATCATTTTAGCCAATTCCTGTCCTTTAATCAACTTTGTGGGCTTAATTTCTATGTCATATTCCAAAAGCATTGCAATCCATTTAGCTCTTCTTTCCTCCAGATCTGGCTGTGTAAGTATGCCCTTTACCACACTACTAGGAACAAATGTAATTATATGTGAATGGAGAACATAAATCCTGAAATCTTTTAATGCTTTAATCAAAGCATATGCTTGCTTTTCCATGATATTATATTTTAACTCCCCATCTCTTAACATATTACTAAATAATGCTATAGGATGTTCTTCACCTTGATCATTATCCTGTAACAAAACAACTACCACAGGATGCTCTAAATCATATGAGAATACCAAAAAATATTTATCAAAATCTGGACTTACCAACACAGGAGCTTTTGAAATAGCTTGCTTTATATATTTGAAAGATTTATTAGCTTCCACTGTCCATTTTATTTCATGATCCTTTCTCAGCATATTAGTAATGGTCATCATGATCTCAACAAAGCTAGGAATGAATCTTCTCAAGAAATTTACCCGTTCAATGAAAGACTGTACTTCCTCATATGTCGCAGAGATGTCCCAGTTTTGTATATCGAGTCTATGTTGCCTACATTTAGTCACCATTCACCTTTATGCTCTTGTTCGAAGGAAGTTGAAGCCTAAGTCAGCCATTCCTTAGTTTCCTTGACTTTGGATGTCGGCCATTCCCGGTACTATTACTGGTTTGTGCACATCCTGTTCAAGTCCTTCCACATTATACAACGTTGCTGAGTACCTTGTGTTGGTTGATGGGGGATTCCTTAATTCCCTCCTTCCAGTGGATTCCATCCCATCGACTTTAGATCATTTATTCTGGGATAAGAGTCTAGAGTCATTTGAGTGTTTTGAGACTTTCCAGATAGGAGTCTAGAGTCATTTGAGTGCCTTGAGAAAAGAGTGTAATTCATTTTATTATGTGTTGATTTTAAGTAGCTTTATTACTCAAAGGGTAAATGGTTGTGCAACTAATGATTTTATGACGCAACAAGAAGTAAAATGCACACCTAACAATCAATGCAAATGCACTGTGTCGAATGAAAAACATGGTACTCTACTATGTGAAGCACAAAATTTTTCCTTCAAATGTATATGCAATCATTTCCTATATGAAAATCTGACTAATATTTACCAAGCAAATCTAATGCAAGTACCATGCTAAATGCAAAATGCAAACACTGCAAAAAAGAAAAATGTTTTTGTATTTTTGAATTAAATGAGATAAAAAGCAAAAGTATGACTCTACAACCCTTAGAATCTACAAGCACTCGCAGAAAACATCCAAGGAAAGCACCAAGGTAAAAGAGACGCAATGCACTAATCCCAAAACAAAAAATAGAAAATGAAATGACAAGAACATTTTCAAAAGTTAACTCAAAAAGAGTCTCTTGTCAGAAACAGAGGGGAGATACAGACTCTAGAAGCATAGAAAAAGACTCAGAAATCACCCAAAATCACCCAACAATACTTAATCTTTCCCAAAAAGAAAAAAATCAGGGCATACACGACAGTTCTCAGTAAACTTGCGTACATACACAATTTTTCCAAGAAAACCCGCATGTATACACGACTGTGAAAGCAAAACCTGTGTATAGGAAGAAAAAGATAGAAAAATAAGGTAAATGGACACACTGAGACAAAATTTACTTCTTCAGGATACTACTGGGTAATCATGCCCCCAACCCCGACACAGAAACAAAAAAAACCGGAGCAAGAAAAGCACATTGAATGCTGAAAACCCCCAAATAAAAACAACTAGGAACCTCCCCAATATAGTCACCAATTCTGTTACGGAGAAAAATTCCTATGGCTTGGGGTGTACGGCAACAGATAGATAAATCAAAGAAATCAATCCCTTCCCCATATGTAAGAGAAATACAACATCTAAGACTAAATGATCTCGAAACATACCTTATTCCAGATGGTTATAGTAGATCTCCGTTGAGTTTTTTACAATCCCGCTTGCGTTAGCAATTTACTCTCAACAACAGTAAAGAAGGCAAGAATGCTATATAATATAGTGTTATGCCTACTATGAAATATATAATCAATGATACATAAGTATTAAACACATCCATGGATTCAATATTCATTTAAATGCACATCATTGGATAGGAAAAGACATTTCTATTAAATAAATCAGGGATTACATAAGTGAAAACCTCTATTGGCATGTCTGCAAACCAGAGAAACTGAGTCCTCCACTTGGGCCTCCACCAACTCAATCCTCCATCTCTCAATATCAAGCTCACAAGCAAACGAAAGGTTGGGAAGAACACAAAGTGCTCTAAGGGACAAAGGGATGCAGACTCAAGTATAAGCAAGCTACGACAACAATGGACTATAGTTTTCTTTCTCTTCAATTCCTCTTCCTCAATGTATCCAAACGGTTCCTTATATAGTGCTTCAATGGGGTAATGGAAGGTCAAATCTGAGTGACCTCGAGGCATATGGAAGGCCAAGAGATAAGTGACTCGGATCCACATCAAGGAAAACTCCAAAAACATTTGGTCTTTTTCACACATCCCGAAGTACGTGGGTTTAGGGGTAATATCCACGTATATACACAAGAAAGGGATTAAAACTCGTGTAAAAAAAATAATGAGTGTTTTAGGGATTATCTTGGAAACATCAAAGGGACAAAAATAGTCCATGGGGTCCAAAGAGTCTACAGAGGGACAAGGAAGGCCATAAAAGTGTGATCAACCATGTGTGGTAAAATCAGCTATAACAGAAATCTGTACCTGATAGTGATCTTATTAATTTCTCTAGAGTCAGTGCACATTCTCCATCCACCATCCTTCTTTGGGATAATCACAGTGGGTACTACACAAGGACTCAAACTCTCCTTCACCAATCCTTTATCCAACAACTCCTGAACTTGTTGCCTGATTTCTTGATTCTCTTGAGGAGTTAATCTGGATGTTTCCTTATTAGGTAAACTTGCACTAGATATCAAGTCAATATGATGACTAATACTTCTCACAAGAGGAAAAGCATTTGAAAATTCATCCACAATAATATCATCATATTCATTAAGAAAAATTCTAACTTCAGTAGGAAAATCATCTAAATTTGTGGAAGTTAAAATTACCTTTGGTTTACCAACAAGAGAAAAATGTAGCTCATCCTCCTTCTTAACCTCTTGTTGTGCCAATAGGTGCTCTACAACCTAGTATGGGGGAGATCTTGTAACTTTATGTAACGTTTTATTTTGTTACTAACAAAATAGTAAAAAATAAAATTTTAATTATCCACCAAAATAAATGTCGGCGAGAAAAACAACCTAATATGGGGGACATGTTGTAATGTTCCTACCTAATAAAATAATAAAAAATAAAAAACTAAAAATTGAATTATTCGCAAAAAATGTTGCCTTGCACATGGTTTTAAAACCATGTGCAATGCCTCCTAAACAACCCATGGTTTTATTGTACATGGTTTAGGAGGTCCATGCAAATGGTTTCAAAACCATGTGCAAGGCCTCCTAAACAACCCATGATTTTATTGTACACGATTTAGGAGGGCCTTGCAAATGGTTTTAAAACCATGTGCAAGGCCTCCTAAACAACCCATGGTTTTAGGAGGGCCTTGAATATGGTTTTAAAACCATGTATGGGGGAGATTTTGTTATGTTAGCTCCTAAAAAATAATAATAAAAAAAAATATTATATGTGGTCCATAAATAATATTAAATATTAATAATAAAAATATTATATGTCGACCTTAAATAAGAAGATGTGTCTTTTGGTTTGAATAAAATCAATGGCTATATAAGGGACACACCAAAGCTGAGATCTCATTGAGTGCAATAACTAAGAAGAGGTTTGCACCTCGATACATTTGATCCCTCTCGGTGATTGATATATCCTAGGATTTGGATCTAGGCTGTTAAATTTTTATCATTTAATCAATATGATCTATGATCTTATCCTGAGAGAATAACATGCACAAAAATAATCACAAGAGACAAGAGACACAAAGAGTTTTCCTTGGGGAAACCATAAAGGAGAAAACCCCGCAACTTCCTCAGAGATAGAATGAGCACCAATAGCAAAAGTAAAACCCAAAAACACAAAGATGATCTGTGACAGTTGATATCTCTCTCACTTGTGTGAGCTCATCCTCTCTCACTCATGTGCTATAGTTGAGTGAGTTTGTGTCTCAAATAAAGAGTGTCACTCTCTATTTATACTAGTTTTCCACTTGACAATTACTCACCAGGGTTGACTTCTCTAGGAGAGTCTAATAACCCTAGTACCCATCAACTGTGGGGACTATTGACCCGACTTACAATGGACGGTTAACCTCATTGAATTTATTATATTAATAATTCTCTCGATAGGAACATCGGGGTACAATAAAATACAATATAAGATATACAAGTGAATACATTCCGAAGTTACAAATACATCAACACTCCCTCTTAACTAGGAAGGTATTCTATTATCACAGTTCATTAGCACAAGTATTCATCACTGGATCATCATCAAATCTTGATCCTCATCAAAGTTGGATCATCATCAAAGCTAGATCATCATCATCATCACTGATCCCTCTATCTCAAAAAAATGGTGTTATCTCTCAATTCTACTCGTCATAGGAAGTTCTACAGAGCCAACCCTTTTTCATGCTGGTTGTAGGTCTCAGCACTTATATCCAACAATGGGACTCCCAGCCGGCCACCATTTCGAAAAGGCCCAACACTTACATCTAACCATGGAAGGCCTAGCCTACCACCATGTCAGAAAGGCTCAACGCTTACATATAACCATGGGAGGCCCACCCTTCCACCATGTTAGAAAGGCTCAACGCTTACCTCTAACCATCAGAGGCCCAGCCTGCCACCATGTTAGAAACAATTTGCACTTACATCTGACCATGGGAGGCCCAACCTGCCACCATGTTAGAAAGTCTTAGCACTTACATTTGACCATGGGAGGCCTATCTTGTCACCATGTCCGAAAGGCTCTGCACTTACATTCGACCATGGGAGGCCCATCCCGCCACCATGTTAGAAAGGCTCTGCACTTACATTTGACCATGGGAGGAACACAACCCACAACCATGTTAGAAGGGCCCTGCACTTACATCTGACCATGGGAGGAACACATCTTGCAACCATATCAGAAAGGCTCTACACTTACATCTGACCATGGGAGGAACACATCCCACACCCATGTTAGAAGGGATCTACACTTAAATCTTACCATGGGGGAACACATCTCATAACCATGTCAGAAATGCTCTACACTTACATCTGACCATGGGAGGAACACATCCCACAACCATGTCAGAAGGGCTCTCCACTTACATATGACCATGGGAGGAACACATCCCGCAACCATGTCAGAAAGGATCTGCACTTACATTTGACCATGGGAGGAACCAATCCTACCACCATGTCATAAGGTCATACGGACTCATCACTTCCCCTTGGAAGGAAACTCGATCTGGAGAACACCAAGATTCTCCTTGAAGTACTCAAACTTCGATCTAGCTAATGGCTTAGTAAACACATCAGCTATCTGCTCATTTGTCGCAACATACTAGAACTTCACTTCTCCTTTATGGACCATATCCCTGATATAGTTATATTTGATCTCGATATGCTTTGACTTGTCATGGAGCACTGGGTTCTTTGACAACTTCACACAACTCTGGTTGTCGCAATATATACAAGTAGCATCCAAATAGAGATTAAACAAATCAGATAGTAGCTTCCTCAGCCACACTGCCTCACAAATAGCCAAACAAGTTGTGACATACTCTGCTTCGACTGTACTCAGTTCCATGCAAGACTATTTCCTGCTAAACCAAGATATCACACCTGATCCCATACTGAAGCAGCACCCTGAAGTGATCTTCCTATCAATGGCACTTCCTTTCCAATACGAATCTACATAACCCTCCAGGTTAATCTTCTGATTCACTTCATACTTGAGCCCATAATCAACTATACCCTTCAGGTACCTCAAAATATGCTTTGCAGCAATCAGGTGAACATGTCTCGGATTTTTCAAGAATTGGATCAATGTGTTCACACCAAAGCAAATATCTAGTCTCGTGTTCATGAGGTACATCAATGACCCAATCATCTGATGATACATTGTAGCATCACCCGACTTTGATGAAGCATCACTCAATAGCTTTAGGTTCGATGCAATAGGTGTGGTCATGGACTTGCAATACATCATCCCGAACCTCTTCAGGATCTCCACTGCATACTTCCCTTGTCCAAGGAATATTCCATTCACACTTTGCCACACCTCCATATCTAGAAAGTAATGCACCATACCCAAGTATTTCATCTCGAACTCAACATCAAGTCTCCTGCTTGCAACTTTAATGAGTACCACTTTTTCTCTTAGGGACAAGTCATATAATAGGAGCATCACTGGTATTCCGACTTCAACCTTGAAGTAAAGGTTGGAATCTGCTTTACTCTCAATAAATCTTAGAGCCATCAGTAAGCTTCCCATCTTGTCTTACCATGTTAAACCTCAGGATCTTCTGTAGTCACTCCATTTGAAGTGGAGCATCATTATTCCTCTACCTTTCATACTCTATGTATTGAAACATTCTATACTGGAGTGACAAGTAGCCTCCTCTGCTACTAATATTCTATGTATCCATATAGGGTCACTGGATTCCAAGATCCTCTATCTTGAACCTTTTCAAAAATTCTTCTCGCACCCATCTATGAGTTTGTTATCCTCTATAAGCTTTCAGCTTCAACCTTGTAGAAAAGGTTAAGATATTCATTACTCTAGGTGATCTCCAAGCTCCTCATTTATGTGTTATCCCATGGGTGCCTTTTGAGCTCGTACAAGGCCTTCTTTAATTTGCACACATGATTTTTCCTGTCATGTCTCTTAACTTCCAGTGGCTACAAATGCCTCTTCATAGTCTATGCCTTCTTTCTATGAGAAACCTCGTGCTACGAATCTTGCCTTGTATCCCACGATGTTTCCATCTATTGCATGCTGTATCTTGTAGATCCATATGGAATACATTACATTCTTCCCTTCAGGTCTCGATACTATATCCTAGACATCATTCTTCATTTTGGATTATTAGAGTGAATCTTGAACTGTCATCACTTGTTCTTTGGAACAAGTCTCATCCTTCTTTTCTTATAGGAGATTGTACACAATATTTCTTACAAGTCAAATTCATTAGTTGTATGGTTAGAAACATCTCATAAGGAATATTCATAATGAAAAATTCTTATGCATAAAGATATAATCATGCAACTATTTTAGCCAATACAACATTCATCCATATCTCATGGAAACTTTATAGATGCCTTCCATCTCTACCATGACATCATTGAGATTGTGCATTAATCAAATATGTCAGCAAAGAGGTTTCATTCTATATAAGTAGAAATGGAGAGTTGTATAGCACCATGAGCTACTTACCGATCACATGTATATTAGTAGTATACTGTCATCAATGCAAACATTCTATCATGAATAACACATCAACTAAATATAAACAAATGCATAACCAAATAATGACAATTGAATACTTATCTTTATTCATTTCATGGGTAGAATCCTTCTTGAGCCTTCACCTTCATCATCATCTTCATTCATAACATCATCATTTCTTATCCAAATGCTAAGATGGATACGAGGTTCTTCAAGAATTGAGTTCTTCATATTCCTCATCGCTTGAGGGATCTTCTTTGAATCGTGAGTGCTTGATCTTTAGCTGCTCCCATCTTCTCTTCTCTGATTATGAGTCGAGCTTCTTCTTATGTGCACTTTCCCTAGAGTATGTTGAAGGTAATCACTTCCTTCTGGCACACATTCCTTGATTGAATGAATCTCATTATCCTAGGAGGCCATTCAAGGTGGTTATAAAAAAATCTATTCTTCTTCGATTGGTTCATCATAGCATCGAACACTTCCTTTTGGTATCTTCATGAAAGATGAGATGAAATTTAATCAAATCTGCAATGATTCTCTTGTCTCTAGCCTTAGCCTCATATCCCTCTATCTCTTATAACTTCTTTATTGAAATACTGATCTAAGTCAATTTCTTCAAGGATCATGGAGTTCCTATACTTCTTTCAATTTATATTCTTCCCTTCAAATATATTGGTCAAGGAATCAAACATATCTTTAGGTGTCTTTAGGGAAGACACTTGTGGTATAAGGTGATCCTTGATAGAATCAACAATGATCCTCTTGGCCTTGACCAATTTCTTCTTGTGTAAGCCTTTTAGCCTCATCTCCCTCTGGAACGGGAATCTCTCCACTTATGTAGGTATCCAATTCATTTTTTTCAAGAACCAGTGAGATCCTATACTTCCATTCTTGGAATTTGTCAGCTTCACCAAGCTTTTCATCAAGCTAGTTTGATTAGTCATTTTGAAATGAGAACCTCAAATGTAAATAGCAAAATATTAGATCTTATCGATTTGAGGTGTCTAGCCTAGTTCCGGATCTGGCTGATATAGGGTTTGTCAGCGAAACCCTAATTCTCAAAACTTGGAATATTTCATATCTAATTGGATATAAATATGTGCGTCCTCAAGGAGAGCTGAGTAACATTCTCATTTTCCCAAAACTGTGATCAGACCTGTAAAATATCTGATGCCCTAGTTTTCTTCAATTTCTTCTACAAAATTTCCTGATGTTTTTTATACAATATTTTCGAATGTATTGCTCCTCTATGTCTGAAACTTAGCACTAAGGTATTCTCATCTATCCTCTTTCCAACACCACAGGTTTTAGCAGAATTGGTTTCACCAATTGGGACTTATGAGAGTTTTCCCAAGATGACTTATTTCAAGACTATTCAAAATAGCGAACTTGTATGGAATTCCACGTGTCACTGTTTCACCTTTGGGGTATGGACCTTTTACCACAAAATTAAATTACATTTCCTATCTGCAACATCATGCGAAATTTAATTTGGACCTTCATAGCCCGAGATATAGCAATTTCCCCTAGGTGTCCTATTTAGGGATGAATCCAGGGAGAGGCTAGAACCCTGATTTGGAGGAATCATATCTCCCGGAATATAGAGAATATAAGTCTAAAATTTTTACAAAGGGTACATCAATAATTTATATTTTTCCGGTAAATGTTTTGTCTCCTGAGCCTTCTCCAATCTCGATATATAGCCGATTCACCAAAACGACTAGTTTTAGTCTTATAGGGTTTTCTGGTACAAGGTCAAATTAGGGTTTGACTTTCGTGGAGTTTTACCCAACCAAAAAAAATGATCTTAAGGAGGAGGAGAGAAATCCTATGCTGGGCCCACTCAAAAATTCCTCTTATGTGAAAAGCCCTAATTTCTCGCAATAGTGAGAGGTCAAAAACTAAAAAATGCCCGGAATCAAATTCTGCTTTGACAGAAAGATGTGCCCTTCAATGGAGAGTTATCCTAGCCTCTTTTTGCTAATGATCTATGGAGGGAGGCCGAAAAATTAAGAATCCCTAGCTTCTATAGCTGCACAATGTCTTCTTCTTAGATTAGCTCTGATACCATTTTAGAATTTTATCATTTAATCAATATGATCTAGGATCTTATCCGAAAGAATAACATGCATATCAATAATCAAAAGAGATAAGAGACATAAAGAGTTTTCCTCAGGGAAACCATAAAGGAGAAATCAATGCAACTTTCTTAGAGATAGAATGAGCACCAATAGCAAAAGTAAAACCCAAAAACACAAAGATGATCTCTGATAGCTAATCTCTCTCTCACTTATGTGAGCTCCTCCTCTCTCACTCACGAGCTATAGCTAAGTGAGTGTGTGTCTCAAATAGAGAGTCTCACTCTCTATTTATATTAGTTTTCCACTTGACAATTACTCACCAGGCTGACTTCTCTAGGAGAGTCTAATAACCCTAGTACCCCTAAACTGTGGGGACTATTTCCCTGAATTACAAAGGAGGGTTAACCTCAATGACTTTACATGACTTTATTATATTAATGATTTTCCCGATAGGAACATCAAGGTACAATAAAATACAATATAAGTTATACAATTGAATACATTCCGAAGTTACAAATACATCAACATAGGCTGGTAATAGTTCCATCCCAATCATCAACAAAATAGTTGACCCTGAACATTCTGGAACTGCTTCATCCTCCAATGGTGACAATGTATGTATTTTTCCATCCTTTTCTAGATAATAAGTGTTCTTTCTCCCATCATGAAGAATTTTTTTTCATATTGCCATGTCCTCCCTAAGAATATATGGCACACATCCATAGGAATTATATCACATAACACCACATCTTTATAAGTACCAATTTGAAACTCCACATTGCATTGCTCATTCACTAACAGATGATATCCTTTCTGTAACCAAGACACTTTATAGGGATTTGTATGTTTCATCCTCTCCAATCCAAAATTTTCTACCATTTATTTGGAGACCAAATTATTGGTGCTTCCACTGTCAATGACCATTTTACAACACTTACCTTGCGACTTGCATTTAGTCTTGAACAAACTCTTTCTCTAGGTTGGTTCATGCACTTTGTTATAATTGATTTTACCACACTTGGTAGATCACATCTTTATGGCCTTCCATGTCCCTCTACATACTCCTTAGACTCCCTTTTCTCAAATTATACTTTGATGTCCCAAGAAAGTCCCCAAAAAACACCTGTTTATGTGTATATGCGAATTTTAAGGCAATATCTGTTTGTACACGCAGCTTTTGAGCCAAAACCCGTGTACATAAGGAAATGTGCATGGACACAAAAGTTTTTGGAGTTTTCCTCATAGATTTTTAAATAGCTTGACTATTGGCCTTCCATATGCCTTGTAAATGCTTGGACTTGACCCTCCATTGCCTATTTGGAGTGCTACATATTGAGCCTCTTGGATACATTGAAGGAGGAGAATTTGGAGAGCAAGGAAACTATAGTTCATTGTTTCCTCACTTGTTTATGCTTGAGTCTGTATCCCTTTATCCATTTGGAGCACATAGTGCTTCTCTTCCCAAGATTTCCTTTGCTTTGTAAGCTTTCCATTGTGATGGAGGATTGAAGTTGTTGAGACCCAGGTGGTGGAATCGGTTTTTCCAGTTCAAAGAAGCGCCGACAGAGTTTGTCACTATTCTACCTCTATTTTATTAATAGAAATATCAATTTCCTGTCCAATACATGTGCATAACTATGAATATTGTATCCATGGATGTAGTTATTTTTCTTATAGATGATGGTTTATATATGCTAGAGTAGGCCTAACACTTTGATATGTAGCATGCTTGTCTTGTTTGTTGTTGTTGAGAGAAAATTGTGAAGACAAGTGTGTTGGAAAATCTCAACATGGATCTACATCAACCATCCAGAATAAGGTAGGCTTCATATCCCTTGATGTTAGATGTATTTATTTCTCTTGGATATTGGAATGGATTGATTTGTGGTGTCATTCAGTCTGTTGTGGTATACCCCAAGCCATAGTAAGTTTCTCTCCATAACATAATTGGCAACTCTGCTAGGGAAGTTCCTTGTTTTTATTTAGAGTTTGGGGGCACAATCTGCTTGACTTGCTCTATGTTTATCCCCATTTTTGTGTCGCATTTAGTATTATGTTCATCCATTGAAACTCCCCTAGATTGGTTTGACCCTTGGCCTGCTTTTTACCACTTTCTTCTTTGTATATGCAGGTGTTTGGCTAAAAGTCACGTACATACGCATATTTTTGGCCAAAAGTCACATATACATGCAGGGTTTTGGCCAAAAGTATACATGTAGATTTTTGGCTAAAAGTCACGTACATACGCTACTGTTCTTTGAACAGCTGCATACATCCTCCCTTTTTTGGTTGAGTTTGATGTGGGAAGTTGCCGGGTGGGTTGTGAATGTGGTTGGGTTTTCCTGGGTATTGATGTTGTCTGTTGATTGCTTATTTTATGACTAGAGTCCGCTTTTTCATTGATTTTTCTTTGAAAGTAGTTCTAGTCATTCATCTCTTTTTTTGTTTTTCCATTAGTGCTTTAATATTTTTGTCTCAGTGTCTTTCTTGGATTGTGTTTGATGCTTGCTGTAGAGACTGAGAATTTTAATGAATTTTATTGCATTTTCATTCTTTTATATTGAAAATACAAAATAATTATATAGTTTCATTCTTACTTGCATCTCACGTATGAATTTAAGGAGGTACTTGCATTGGATTTCTTGGATGCGAGTTGTGTTTAGGCTTTCATATAGGAAGGATTGCATTGAAATTCAGAAGGGAATGAATATTTTTTCATCTCATGTAGTGGTATACCCCATTTTCTCATTTAAAGACAAAATTGCACTTGGCATTGTTTGTTAGGAGGCCACATTTACTTTCACTGTTGAGTCATAACATCATTGGTTGCATGGTCATTTCCTTTGAGTAACCGCAGCCACTAAAATCAACGCTTAATATAAAATGAATTACACATTTCTATTTGATAGGGTACATCAGCAAGCTTAGGTTTTAGAGTCTTGGAATATTTCATTGTGAGTAAATTCTCCAATACTACTAAATGAAACAAGTAGGTGTCTGTCCAGGTGAGAGAGTGAAATCCTTGGTATAATTAGTGTTCTAAAGAGGCTCCTCTTACACAGAAGTTAAGAACGAGGGAGCTTACATGTTTGTACTTGGGATATCCCCTTAACCACTCTCTGTGTAGCGCTGGAGATATTTCCAGGATCTTATTCATATTTGGGGGATTTTGAGGTACCAATTGGTGCTTTCAAGCTTCAGGCTTTGTTACCCTGCCCATACAGTACATCCCTCCTGATCATTGGTTATATTGGGGTGACTTTAGTTTCCTTACCTAGGTATCACAGGGGGTACTTGCAAAGGTTATGTTGTGAGTGTCCTGGCCAGGTAGGGGTAAGACAACATAGTCTCTTTACGCATTGAAGCTGAGGGACACTATAAATGGTTACAAACCTATGATTTTAGTGTATGGGATTTTTAGGCTTCTTTTAGGTGAGACATACCTGCTACATTCGAGAGCTCAGTTATCCTCTCTCTGGCTTGTCTGCATCTGGATATATATTTTCTTAGGAGTATGCTCTTTGTGCACCAGTTGTATTTAGGGATCATAGTTACTTGAGTATATTTATGTTCTCTTGAGTTTGGGTCCTTTTATGTTCAACATGCTTGATATCACTACTAGTATCCCATCACCCGCTCCATGTCCTAGTGTGGACCCTGGTGTTGGACTAGGTGGCACCACAATCCCTTACCTTTCTCATAGATTCGGGAGTGGTAATATTCCATCCTTAAATACATTTGTGAAGGATTTTCACTCCATTTTTTTGGTATTAACACTAGTGTTCACCCTCACGAGGGTGGTAGTGGATACGTGAACGTTGGGTCTACACCTTACATTCCTTCTTATGTCCCATCATCCATTGCATTGTTTATTTTGAATGTAGTTGTCATGATCATTCGTCCCTATACCCTATAGTTTGGACTCTTTACTGGCTGTTTCTAGTTGTTTTGAACTAATAATGCTGTCATGTAGGGTCCATTTTTTGTACACTCTCACTAAGGATTTGACCCATTCATGCCCATGCCAGGTATAATTTTGAACTGGCATATAGGTTAGTAATACATTTCTGCTTGCATTATGCATCGCCTTATGACCATTTATCCTTAACTATAGGTATGAACCCACTTCGTAATGTCACAGAACCTTCATAATTCTATTATAAGTGACATTATGTAAGTCATAGAGCTTTCTTATTCATGGGTTCCCTAGTTAGATCCCGTTTTGCAATTTGGTACCCAGGCTAATATTTCACCGTTAAGTTTGGGAGTCCCTTATAGTCTCGCCATGTCCTTGAGAAAGAGCTTCATACTCCTCTTGAACTTTCTAGTGGTCATTTCCCATAGGGACTCAATTGTATATCAAGTTTTAATTACATTTCATGTGTTTTTCTTGCCTTATTAAGCTTTAATCCGGATCCCCGCTTCAAAGTTATAAGCCATGTAGCCCGATCTTGTCTCGATCCTATCCAACTAGAGCCTTTTACATATCCTTTTTAGTTTCATCATCCCTTACTGGGAGGAGACCTTACCTCGAGTGTCCTCATCCTGCACATGCTTCCTTGCATTAAGAATAGGTATGTTCCACTGATTGGAACTAATTTTCACCCCTAGTGTAGGGGCTACGTCCACAGAACTGCGTTTATATTCAACTCTTTACAAACACATAGTTCTGATCTGCACACTCAGCTGCAGATCTTCTCAACTACCCAAAACTGTGCACTTAGCTGCAGAACCTTTCTTCCAAAACCCTCTGCGCACTCAGCTGTAGAGGTCATCCATGCACCCAGCTGAGACTTAACCTTAAACCTAAAAATAGGCCTTAGCTTCTTCGCATCAACTTATCATCATACAAAACCCTTCGAAAAAGCTCTTTTCTCCTTTACATAAGTGCCTATTTATACAAGTGCACTATTACAATACCATGTACTTAAACCATGGGTTATTTACAAAAAGAGGGGCTTCGACCCAACCCCGAAACCCATAAGACTATTTTGGACCGCAACTCCGCTTACAAGCTTCACACCAAAACCGCGGAGTTGCAAAAATTAAGGTCCTTCAAGGTCCGAGCCCCAACAGGCCCCTAAGACTCACCAGTGTCCCGTCCCGAGGCACTCTGGTGCTTTTCTAGTGGAAGAATCTTGTTGGGGAAGATAGTGAACTGCTTGTTGAGGCTACGCATGATATCTTTGGCTACTTGCTCCTTCTCCACTATCTCCTGCAATGCTACTGTAGATGCTTCGCTAGCCTTTTCCTATGTGAACATGTCATACTCCTTCAAAACCTTGAGCTGGTTGTCTGTAGCAGTGCTCAACTCCAAGGCCTTGTTAATAAGGGGCTACACAGAGTTCACCAACAATGTTGCTTTCCTTCTGCAGGACTCAATTTCTTGCTGGAGCTCATTGCTATGATTCACCTTAAGCATCTTCTGCATAGGAGGCAATGTCTTGATTTCCGCTTTGACTGCGTCCAACTCTGCCTGTCACTGCTTAATGGTTTCTTGCAGCTTTTCTACTTCTGGGTTGTCCTGCAAGTTTTCTTAGGCCTCGACACTTTTTTCCAACAGATTTTATGCACTACTCACAAGATCTAAGATCTTCGTTGCTGAGGCCTGAATATCTCTGCGACGATGTTCCTTGACCTCTGCTGGACTCTCAGGAATGATGTGAAGTTGAAGCTTCACAATCTAAGCCTCATGTTCTGCTTTCATCTTCTCTATCAGGCTTCGAGACTATTGTGCATAGTCTTTCATCTTGATGATTCTCTACTCCGGTTCTTCTTCATCCTGCATGTTGAAGTCAGGGAGACTTCGACATGCCTCATCCAATACTCGCACCAGTGCATCCTGCTTGCTTTCTGCTTCCCTCTTTTTCTATTCAGCTTCTTCCAACTGCGCTACGAGGCTCTCACTCTACTTCATGGAATTCTCTAACTGCCTATGTGAGTAGTTGTCACGTTCTTGGATATCGTTCATGATTGCCAACTGAAAAAGATGTAGCTCCGGCATATACAACTTGGCGTAGTCTATCTCAGCGGTCATACTCATCTGTGATCGAGATCCTGCGTCAGTTATTATGAGGGCTACACTTGGTACTTGCCCTCTATTGTTTCTGGCTAGCCATTGCCTCATATATGGCTGCACGCCTACTGGGGGACTTCTTGCTGCAGCGCCAGGCGCTGATCTTTCTGCTAACGCCTTAAGTTCTTCAATTCGCTGCACTACGCTAGCGAGCGCATCAAGGTGTGTAGCTGCAAACTCTGACCATTTGTTGGTTAATACTTCTGTGGACTTCGTCAGAGCCTGGTCAAGCTCTTCAATCATTAAAGCAGTGTCTTCGACGATATTCTTTCCCTTCGACGCCTTAGCTTTCTTTCTGGGCGAAGGCTTCGTAACTTCCTCCACTTTTGGAGACTTGTGCTTATCTGGGTGATTAGGGTCTGAGATGGCTTTGACCGATTCCTCTTCTTCTTCATTAGCTCCCTCATCTCCACCCTGGTCACCTTCACTCTACTGTGACTCATCTTGTTCTTTGCTTTCTTCTGGTGGGTCACTCTGCGGCGGCTGACTAGGACCTGCACCCACATCTGTCACTAGGGGGACTAGTATGTTGGGCCTTGCTCTCGCATCCTTCATCCATTCAGGAGACCACTGCTAAACTACTGCGAGGATGTCTTCCTTAGTCACCATGTATGGCAACTTCCAGCATGCATGTTTATCATCTGCGCATGCCTGGATGAAGACATTGTGCATGTCATCCTTGAAGTTGGCCACTCCAGCATACTGAGAGAATAGCTCATTACTGAGCCACGGCGTTTTCAGGATCTCATATGAAATGTTCATTGCATAAAAGGTGAACACATAGTTCATCATCTGCTGCAAGGCCTTATCCTGCGAGACCCAAAGACATGCATACCTTGCTGCACCAAGCATCTCCGGAGGCACATCAACAATCTATGCCTCGGTAGGCTCTCTCCATCCTACCAGTGAAATAAGCACTAACAACCATGAGTAATGAAAGGGTCTACCTTTATCCTGCACATCGCGTACATCTTCAAGGAACTCCCTCGCAATGTACTCTGCCCATTTGTAACTGTAGCCTTGGGCACAGTTCATAGCAATACTGACAATTGGGGCAGGTACTTCATTCGGTCTACACTTCCGCATTAATTTGCATGCTAGGAGCTCTACAACGAAGTGAATGTTTTGGTGCCAAATTGTCGAGGTTTGATACCCTCGGTTTCCTTTTGTTAGGCCGAAGCGGTCCTTCATGTGCTGCGCCAGCTTCGTATCCTTGTGTTTTTTGACAAACTCAATCCCAGGATCAGGCCCTTCCTTCGGCAAGCTTGTGATCCTATGAATCATCTCTCCATCAATAGCTATTTTCTGGCTTCCTATCCATAGGTGCCCATCATGCACCAATGCCAATAGTTGCTTGACCACCATGGTAACCTGCGTGCTGCGACCGAAGTGGGGGACATTGAGCATATTCAACAGGCCAGCTTGCTCCAAGCCAACAGCCCACTGTTTCACTTCCAGTAGTGTCGTACTGGCCTCTGGATAATGGACAGAGTGCAAGTATTTCCCAGGTGCGAACTGCAGAAATTTCCCACGATCATTCGTATCGTGGTTTGCGTACTTGAGCCAGTCTATTTTTCCTATCATCATTCTGACCAATTGCACACCTTGTGGCAGCGAAGGGGTGTGTAATGTGAACTTGGCTGTCTGCTGAGGTGGCTGAACTCCTGGTCGAACAGGCAGAAGATATGGTGGATGCTGCAGTGCAACGTTCTCATCCTCACCAAAGTCTTTGAATTCTCCAGGTGGATTCATCATGGGATCCTCTGATGTATTTCCTAATGGCTTGCATTAGAGGAAATTTCAACTCAAAATGGGCCTCCTAAAATGAACTAATAAAATAATAGTTAAAATAATAAAATAATATTTATTAATTTTAGAGGGAGAAAAGAAAAAAACTACTTTTTTGTTTGTATTTTTGACATATCTCTCTGTGTTTTTACTCAAATTTCGATCGAGAGAGCTCGTTGGATGTAGAATTAAATTCCACATCCAACGATTACCCACTCGGCATACTTTTGACGGACCCCACTACCCCAAAAACAAGAAATACCTGAAAAATGGAATGATGACATCATCATTCCATTTTTCAGGTATTTCTTGTTTTTGGGGTAGCGGGGTCCATCAAAAGTATGCTGAGTGGGTAATCATTGGATGCAGAATTTAATTCTGCATCCAACGAGCTCTCCCGATCGAAATTTGAGTAAAAACACAGGGAGATATGTCAAAAATACAAAAAAAAAGTAGTTTTTTTATGATACCTATCCCCAAATTTAAATTAAAAAAGTGTTTAAGACCTATACGGTATTTCAAATTTAAATCAATTTCATTGGCTAACACATGATGACATGGAATTTGAATAAAAGTTAAAAGGCCCATTTTGAGTTGAAATTTCCTCTAATGTTCCTTTCTTCGTTCCGTTTAGAATAAACTTCTGCCTTAAATTTCTTTCTGGTTGAGCGTGTCTGCATTGGCTGATTCGGTACTGGGGGAGTTTCTTAGTGAGGTGCAAATGCAGGTGGTTTGATCATAAGGTTCTACAGACCCCTCTCTCTGGATTCGCTCAACAATTCCTGAACTTCGCGATCAGCTGGCATGGACTCAACTCAAGAAAATGCGCAATGCAAAATTCGTAGGCCTCGGTGTCTTATTATAGAATCCAATGACCAAATATGCCATAACTGTGAATTAAGGACACCAAATATGACAGAGTGGCTGTAGATCTTGTCCAAATGGCGCTAGATTTCCCAAAATCTCATCATTACAGGCAGTTAATACAGTTAATGTATCGGCGCTGCCAAATCTGATTTTTTCCAACGGTCGCATTTTAAGCTTCGACACACCTTTCTTCTTCGGCACAACCAAGAACTTTTCCTTCACCACAATAAGGACCTTCGACACATCCTGGCACCAGCTTCAACAGAACTTCGAACTTCGACCCGCGACATAATTTCTTCCACAACCTTCTACACTTCCAACAATCTGCCAAATCTCTCTGAGAACAACTTCATTATAGTCTAGTACCCAACTATTCTTGGTACTTAGACTCTTCTTCTTTCCATTACTTTGGGTTAGGGGGCTACAGACCCGTCCTTGTACTTCTTTAATATAGTTCCATTCACCTTGGAGTGAAAAATTTCTCCATTAAATTTAGCTAACTGAACTACGCCACCATCGGTAAATTTCTGAACTATGTATGGTCCTTTCCAATGTGTCTTGAACTTAACTGGGAAATTCATGAATTTACTGTCATACAAGAGCAAAAGATCACCATTCTGGAAATTCTTCTTCTTAATGTGTCTATCATGCCATGCTTTTTCTCTAGATTTCTGCACTTGCTGCTGGAAACCTGCAATGAATCTGTCTTCTTCTAGTTCCAGTATCCTCGCCAGCCTTTCATTCAACATAGCTGGCTCATCCATCCCTGTCAAGGAAGATATTCTGAGGCTAGGAACAATGTACTCCATGAGCATACCTGCTTCCTGTCCATATACCAACCTAAAAGATGTATGTCCTGTCAACTTCTTGCAAGTGGTTCTATAAGCCCATAATACTGTTGGAATTCTAAGATCCCAATCATTTCTGTTAAAATTGAAAACCTTCGTCAAAGCGTGCTCAGGGATCTTGTTAAAGGCTTTGACAGTTCCATTTGCTTGAGGATGGTAGGCAGTACTCTTCTGATGATATACTTGAAATTCTTCAGTCAATGCTTCAATAGTCTTATTCAGAAAATGTGATCCTTGATCACTCATAAGAATTCTAGGACATCCAAAACTCGACAAGATATTATCAGAGATGAACTTTGCAATTGTAGCAGTGCTACAGTCCATGACTGGTTGAGCTTCATCCCAACGAGTAAGGTAATCAGTTGCTGTAATAATGTATCTTGCTCGAGATTTATTTGCAGGGGGATTGATTGGTCCAACAAAATCAATAGCCCACTTGTCAAATGCTTGTAAAGTTACCCGTGGAACCAGAGGAATCTCATCCCTCTTGGATGGTTTTCCTATCCTTTGAAAGATATCACAGCTGTGGCAATACTCTCTTGCATCCTTATGAATCATAGGCCACCACAATCCAGCTGTCAGAATCTTCTTTGCTGTGGCTTTTCCTGCATAATGACCTCCTGCTGCTCCAGAATGCCCCTCAGCCAAAATCAATGGCTTTTAATGATCCAAGACACATCTGCATAGTATTTCATCTGGTCCCATCTTATATAGTTGTCCTGCTATCAAGGTAAAGTCAGCTGCTCTAACCACCAGTTGCTTCTTCTACTTTGTTGTCATCTCAGAGGGTGCAAACCCTGTAGACAAGTACTGAACAATATCTTGAAAATAGTCATCAACCATCTCGATGGCCAACAACTGGGCATCAGGAAGACCTTCGTCCAAACTAGTGGGTTCTTCTCCTGACTCGAGCCTCGACAAGTGGTCAGGCCCCAAGTTAAGTCTTCCTGGCTTAACTATGATCTCAAAGTCATACTCCTGAAACAAAATCAGCCATTTGCATATCCTTCCACCTAACAAAGGATTGTTAGCCAAATACTTCAAAGAAGAATGGTCAGTGAACATCTTAAAATGAGATCCTAACAAATAATGTCAAATTTTCTGCAAAGCATAAACCATAGCTATACCTTCTCATTCTGTCGTAGTATAATTATTTTCTGCTGTGGAGAATTTTCTACTTGCGAAAGCAATAGGGTGATCAATATTACCTTCACCTGACTGAGCCAATACTACACCTAAAGCAATGGAGGATGCATCGACATGAACATGAAACTCCTTATTCCAGTCAGGGAATACTAAGATAGGGGCAGTTACCATCTTTTCTTTCAAAATGTCCAAGCTTTCCTGACATTCAGGTGTCCATTCAAACTTAATCTCTTTCTTCAATTTCTTTTCCATAGGGGCTGTAATCTGAGCATATCCTTTAATAAATTTCTTGTAATATCTAGTATGACCAAGCATAGTGCGAAGTTGCTTAACAGACTTAGGAGGTGGTAAGTTCACAATAATGGCTATCTTCGCAGGATCCACCATCAATCCTTGCTTGCATACAATGTGACCTAGAATAATTCCAAAAGGTGCACAAAAGATACACTTCTTCAGGTTCAATGAAATATGATGCTGTCTACACTTGTCCAGCATAAGTCTTAAACTAGCTTTATGATCTTTCAATAAACCAAAGATAGTCCAATCATCAAAGTAAACTTCCAATAACTTATTAATAAATTCCTTAAATGCAGATATGACTACTCTGGAAAACATAGCAGGTGCATTCTTCAATCGAAAGGGAATAATAGTATACTGAAAATATCCCATTTCTGTAGCGAATGTTGTTTTATGTCGATCCTCTGGAGAAATTCTGATCTGATGGTAACTTGAAAATCCATCAGTGGAAGAATACACTTCTTGAGCTCTGACATTGTCTAAAACTTCATCTGTAAAGGAAGTAGGGAAAGGATCATGTAAACAGGCATCATTCAGCTTCCTGAGATCAACATAGATTCTGATTTCTCCCTTGGTCTTCTTTTTTTGTACCACCATAGGGCTGACCCATTCGGACTCTTCAATAGGCTCAATGATTCCTGCATCGAGCATCTTATCTAGCTCCATCCTAACTTTTTATTTATACTTAGGGTTCAGCCTATAAGGGCACTGCTTCACAGGCTTCGCATCAGGTTTCAAAGGGATTTTTATCACTCCTATGTCACCAAGGATACGTTTCATTTCTGAGAACTTCGTCGGAAATAAGTCCTGATACTCATGGAGGAGTTCAGTCACTTTGCTTACCATTTCTTTGTCCCAGTAATCTCCAATGGTAGCATACTTAGGCATTTATTCTAATCCAATGTTTATTTTCCTTGTTTTCAAGGGCTAAGTTACTTCAGGTGATTCGACTACCGGTCCATGTACTTCGCAATGTCGTCCTGACTCAGGAATATTAATGATGCGAGGGTCATTATCTTCATCAATGGCGAGGTTATAACATTCTACTTCATTATCTTCTTGTTCCTTCCAATCAAGTTGGCTCTCGGCTATTTCTTTATCATCAAACACCTTAGTATGGATCATCCTAATAGCTATGTCCAAAGTAGGGAAAACCTCATTAATAGAAAATGTGAGCACAAAAATATCGATAAGGCTAACCCAACTTACAGTTCCATGGCGAAGCTCCACCTCCGCATACCAGTTCTTTGATAAAGGTTCCAGAGTGTTTACAAACCTATGTACCCATTCTTCACAAGGTACATGCTTCCATGCTTCATAACACTACTCCAAATGTTCCTGAGGGCTAGTCTTACCATTAAATCTGCTTCGTACCTCCTGAGGTTGATCCATGAATCTTAGCCGGAGAAAATTTTGACAAGCTCTCCAACTATGAATATACGTTTTATGACCATTCCACCATCTCGAAGCTGCAGCTCTAAATACTGAGTCTAGAGTCTCCATTTTCTGTGAATCTGGTACTTGCTCTGAGAATTGTACAATAAAATCTTCTGGGTATGTCAAGACATCAAAAGTAGGTAAGATTCTTGGCTATGAGCCAACCCATCTGATAGACTTGGTAATTCTTGCACATTGATTTCCATGTAGCTCATAAAGTCTATTCTGGAAATTCTCTAGGCCTTCGTCTGAATCAGTCATGCAAGAACTGTCACACTGCCAATCCATTATACCTTCAGTAGTAGGGTTAACATAGTCTTCTTATTTAGCTGTGATGTTGTAAATATGATCCAAAACATCCTGATCTTCATCTCTGACTGGTATACCTTTCTGCTTGAGAAGGGTCCAACGGTACTATGACTCTCAAGCCTTTTCCTTCAAAAGTCATCTGTCTATTCTTAAGGTTGATTACTGCATAATTGTCTATTGCCCATTCAATTCCTAGCAATGATGGATAGGGGTTGTTATCATCAATTATTTCAATGACTTCAAAATCTGCTAAGGTACTGACTCCATCAATATCCACTGGTACACTAGGGAATCTTCCCAAGGGTACAATATTCTGCTGATTGGCTAATATCATCTGTATAGGGGACCATTCAAGCGTAGGTATTCCCATTTGTTCCCATGTCTGCTTAGTTAGGACATTCACTTCTGATCCCAGGTCTAAAATGATATCAGTCATGTCATAATCTCCTATCTGAGAATGCAATCTCATTTCTCTTCTAGTCCTTCTAACTCTATTAACAGTTTTTCCTCTATCAAAGCTTCGCTGAGGTTCGCAAGACTGAATAACTTTCTATAACTCATTCAAAGCATTCTAATTTCTTAATAGCTTCATACAACTCTGTAAAAATGATGTTAGTGTACTTAGTTGATCTAGTGAAGCTTCTTGAAACTGTAACTGCTGTTGATGCTATTGCGTAGTTGCTTTTGATGTTCTCGGATTAGAAAATTATTTTTTACCTTCCATAAATGTTCCTTTTTCTCTTCCAACATCGAAGGCTGGGATTTTCTCTGGGGTCTTATGGACCCAAGCCTCATCAGGCTATTTTTCCTTATTCTGCACTTGCATCGTAGCTCCACTCCTTATAACAACGTTAATGGATAGGAAAGGTCTTTTCTCTACAACAATCATCTGAAGATTCTAAGTAGGAGTGCCATTTCTTTCTTGTATCTTGGCTATCAACTGTGGGCATTGCTCAATCACATGATCTACTGCTCTGCAATGTCAACATGTCATCGTTGGGTTCTGACAGTCTCGAGCTACATGTCCTGGCTGATTACAGTTATAGAAAATAACCTGGCCTCGTCCTCTTCCAAGCGAACCACCATGACCATGACCTCTAAATTTACCTCGACCTAATGTACTACCACGTTAACCATATCCATCATTTCCTTGTGCATCAGGTTGTACCCTATATGCATCATAGGTTCACTCTCTCATGAGGTCAAAGCTGCGACATTCATCTTTGTTGTGTCCAACTTGTTAGAATAATCAACCCATAGTATTTACCCACTTAGACATTATTTCATTTATTTTGTCTTATTTGCCTAGTCCATGAGTCCCACCATGTGCAAGTAGCTAATTGCCTATCCATAGAGGTCAAAATTGCCATTATTGACTCATGGAGCGCTTTGGAAAGTCCTGGGAATCAAATCTGCTTTATTCCTGGCCTCCTAGGCACCCTTCTGCTTTTTCTGCTTTATTGACTGCTTTTCCAGCTTTTAAAGCACATAAGGAAAGCTAGACTAGGTGAGGTGAACCTGTTTTATTACCCTTTCATCCCCCACTCTTTCCTCCATGCAAAAGCATGTATGAGCTGCCATTTGACCACTCTTTAGCTTTCCCATGTGCCCTTGCTAATTCGTGGGGTCCTTGATAGATTT
>LPNX010121751.1:1098154-1122762 GCA_001517045.1 Pseudotsuga menziesii
TGATTTATTCCTGGCCTCCTAGGCACCCTCTTGCTTTTTCTTCTTTATTGACTGCTTTTCCAGCTTTTAAAGCACATAAGGAAAGCTAGACTAGGTGAGGTGAACTTGTTTTATTCCCCTTTCATCCTCCACTCTTTCCTCCATGCAAAAGCATGTATGAGCTTCCATTTGACCACTCTTTAGCTTGCCCATGCACCCTTGCTAATTCGTGGGGTCCTTGATAGATTTGGGATCAGCTTTTTACACCTATGGGGGATTTGCCTATTTTGGGTAAGCCTACTTTATGCTAGATTTGGATGCTTCCTTATGCATTCGATTTGCTCATGTATTCTATATATTCAGCAGCCTATGTTATTACAGGGTTGTCTATTGTACACTCAGTTAATATAATTTTGTGTTACAGCTCCATATTCAGTCTCCATTGTTGATAATTTGCATGATCAATTGTTAATTGTTGTGGGTGAAATTAATCTACTGCAGGCCTGAATTTCTACACAAATGACTTACAGAACTTTCAATAAGGATTCTTAGGTACTTGAACATATCTTTGCAGCAGGTAGCAATCTTTAGGTCGATGTTGGCTAGTTGTTCTACAGATCTCACAATATAGGACATTAGGGTTAAACGGGTTCGGTGCACCAGTGTTCAAATAATTTCTTAATGCAGGACACTGTTCTTTGTCATGACCTTCTGTCTTACATCGTGTACACCAAACCTCTTCGTGAGTAGCTTTCCCTTTTTTCATGTCACGAAGCTCCAAAGCCATTTCTGCTAACTGGGCTTGTATTTGGGCTATTCCAGAATTATCTCCAACAGGAGCTATTTCAAGTTTCATAGCAATTTCCAATGCCTCTTGCTGATCAGCAACCTTCTGTTGCATAAGTGGAGTCCTAATATGAGGCAATAGTGCTACGATGAACCATTCTTTATGCTGTTCTGGTCCAATAATGAAACTAACTTGATCCAACAGGACCTTGAACCTCTGATGAAAGTCCCAAATTGATTCACTTCGCTTCTGCTGAATTTATTTTAGTTCAGTTATAGATTGTGACTCTGATTTAGGCTTCTTGAATTCTTTGATCATTGCTTTTTTAATATCAGCCAAGATATAGTTCTGAGTATTGGAAAATTTCATAAACTAGGTCAAAGATCGGTCTCTGAAAGAGGTGACCAGCTTCGTTGTCCTTCTATTTTGATCCATAATATTCTTAGTAGTCCAAACAGCTTCGCATAAGAACAAAACTGCTCTCGATCCTCTGATCCAATTCATCTAAAAATTGGGAGCTTGATATCATCATTCACATGGGCCATATTGAATCAGGGGGGGGGGATGGGGAGGAGGAGAACTGGTAATAGGGTGGGGGGGGGACTTACTGAGGTAGACTGACCTGTGACAGGACTACTTGGGATAGGTTTACTTTCAGACTGCGAAGGGTTCTCAGGGATAACGGATCTGCGTTGTGGAGTTATAGGAGGGTTTCTAACAAAAGGGGTTTCTTCAAATTCAGACTCTTCTGGGCTTAATGGGGTATAATTGGTATTCTGGCCTAGCGTATATGATCCAAGAGTTCTCTTGTA
Organism: Pseudotsuga menziesii; assembly: GCA_001517045.1. Classification (NCBI taxonomy): domain Eukaryota; kingdom Viridiplantae; phylum Streptophyta; class Pinopsida; order Pinales; family Pinaceae; genus Pseudotsuga; species Pseudotsuga menziesii. The sequence goes on from LPNX010121751.1 coordinate 1,099,733, forward strand.
TCTTTTACCGCTGCGAAGAAAACCACTTTCCTCGTCGAAGTCACTTTCACTTTCAAACATAGGTTAGTAGCAATAAATCTAGCAATCTGATTCGATAAGAAATATGCCTTTCTTAGCCAAGAGCATTTTAATTTTCAAACTTTATGAATTCAGGTGCTTACCCTTTGGTCCTTTGAAAAACTGTCGTTCTGCTTCACTGAAAGAAGTATGTGTGTCAATGGAAAAATCCATCACAAATGCATCAAGGGTTCACGTTATCCAGAAGTCAACAGCTCTTGATACCGCGTTGTTCACACTTTTCAATAGCTTAATTATTTCAGGGGTCCAGTCAGGAGACTGATCTTCTTTGAAGTTTGTCTTTCTTTCTATCAACCTTTGCAAGAAGTCATCTGAGCTACAACAAGGATCCTTATTTTCTTATTCAGCAAATTTCAGATAGGTATCCTCAACCCAGTCACTGATTTCTTTTACTGAGGGCCTCCAAAACATGTCCCTCTAGGTACGACGTAGATCCCTCTTGAAGCAGATACTAGTTCAACCGGAAACGGAACCAATTTGTTGGGCTCAGGGAAGATGTGGGTTCTTATACTTTTATCTTCACACAAACAAAGAGACCCACAGTGTTGGCCCTTTCGGCAACAACCTGCGAACAGGTTGCAGTCTCACCCGAAATAGCTATGGGGTGCCGCAGAATCAGGTTTCTATAGGAAAAAGAGGGATATTACTGTACCTTTAGCCTTAACAAGAATAATTATGCAATACAGAGCTTCGATATTCACTTAAATAGCTTCGCAGTTTAGATAAAAGATAGTTACTTGCTTAACCCTTAACTGGGAAGTCACAGTGAATTTAATACTTAACAGTTTATCTTACTTTATCATTCATCTAATTATCAAATACATAAAACATAATAGGAACAAAATAACAAGAACCACCACAACACAAGATATACATGGTTCACCCCTAGTGTAGGGGCTACGTCCACAGAACTGCATTTATATTCAACTCTTTACAAACACACAGTTCTGATCTATGCACTCAGCTGCAGATCTTCTCAACAACCCAAAACTGTGCACTTAGCTGCAAAACCTTTCTTCCAAAACCCTCTGCGCACTCAGTTGCAGAGGTCGTCCACGCACTCAGCTGGGACTAACCTTAAACCTAAAAATAGACCTTAGCTTCTTCACATCAACTTATCATCATACAAAACCCTTCGAAAAAGTTCTTTTCTCCTTTACATAAGTGCCTATTTATACAAGTGCACTATTACAATACCATGTGCTTAAACCATGGGCTTAAAAACCATGGGTTTAAACCATGGGTTATTTACAAAAAGAGGGGCTTCGACCCAACCCCGAAACCCCTAAGACTATTTTGGACCGCAACTCCGCTTACAAGCTTCGCACCAAAACCACGGAGTTGCCAAAATTAAGGTCCTTCAAGGTCCGAGCCCCAACATTTATTCCAGAATTCTTCCCTTCCACAACTAAGTTCTTCCACAACTCCACCTTTCTGCAATATTGACTTTCTGCAACCTAATCCTTTCCACAATATTGAGTTTCCACAACTCAATCCTTCCGGAACTGAGTCTTCTGCAATCGTCTTTCCACAAGACTCTTTCCACAAGATTCGTTGTGTAAGGCTCTTTTCTGCAATTTGTGGATTGTGGATTGCGGGTTCACCAAATTTCACAACAAAACTTCCAGAACTTTGCGGCCACAACGATCCTTTCCGCATGCGGATTTTGGAATGCAGGTCCTCCTTCCAACTTTTCCAAAGTTGGCTTCCACAATTCTATTTTTCTGAATCATCAATTCTTTGGAACCTCACTTCTAACCATCGATCTGTTGTGGGTTGCGGATCTCACCTTCACACTTTTGGATCTTTGTTCTCCTTTGAGGAAATTAAGCAAAATCGTTGATATGTTGAATTTCATAGATGCTTGTATTATACTATGATAGTCAAATTAATCCATGGAATGATTAATTTGTGATGTGGAAACAACTCTACGCTATTGGATATTGTTCAGTGTTCTGTCGAACCATCAAATCGCACACACACATAGAAATAAAGAGATTAAAATCATTTTTTCTGGTTGTTGAAGGAAGACATCAAATATATGAAAGTACAAAGAGATATTTTAAAACTCTATTCTTCATTCAATGAACCAACACACTTACATACTCTCTATAATCCTTCCCTTATGCATGCTTATACATGAAAACAAATACATTTAAATAGAGCTTCATCAACCTATCACATCCGAATATCAATATCTAAAACCCTAAGAAAGGAAATCTACAACTAACCTATTCTCTTGCAACCTCTTACAATATTCAAGGACAACAATGGAAAATATCCAGTTATTACGATTAAAATAAATCCTAACAACTAGCCCTATCATTCTAGAATTTGATTACATGGAAATGGAAAAAAAACATTGACTTTTTATTCAACAAACAAAAGACTTTGTCTCGATTCTCCTGCATCATCATGCCTCATGGGAAGGGGAGGAAGATTGTTTTAAAGCATAAAATCTCTGGACAAATTATCCGAGACCTTCCTAGAGTTATTAGAGCCAAGTTGAAGCTTGAGGAAAGGTTCAATTTGTAAAATCTCCCAAACACTAAGTCTTAGTTGTGATCTCTCTTTTTTATTACTAATACAAGCATTGTTTTATTTCCCATAAACATTTTTTATTCCATTGCAATGATATGTTTATTGTCTTTCTCCTTGGTCATTGACATAGAAGTATAGATTATCTTGTTGCTTTCATGTGGTATTTTTTCTTTTGTGTCTATTTTAGGTGTATTCACCACATAACTCAAACACAACAAGCTTAGATCGTCAGATCTTCCTGTTAAAAGGTATGGGAGCAATTTAATCCAAGTTATATAGATTTATAGGCAAAGTTTCTTTACATTGTAGTTTGTTTTGTTCTAGATCTTAACCATTCACACTAGGGAAACAATCTTTGTTCACATTGACTATTATTTTCATTACCAGTTGCAAGATTCTCGCATGTTGGTTCCTTTAGTGTACTACATCCCACTAGATGGAGTCTTTGGTGCTTGACCAGTTGACCCAAAACTATACATGATTCTTGGCTTTCTCAAATGTTTCTTCTTCTTGCACTATCTCCTTCTTCAACTCCATTTGTTATGGAGTTTCCATTGTATGCAATTTTTCTTTGAATACTTACTTTTTTGCTTGCAGTCCTTGGATCAATGTATTTATTTCATCGCACTGTACTTTGGTTGAATCCTGCATAGGCTCTTTTATCTTTTCCTTGTGTGCTACTTCATAAATTTATTTGACCACTGTTGGTAGTAAATTATGCTTTGCCATATCTTTGGCATATTTTTTGTGAAGATTTTCTCAACTTCACATGTTGTGCTCCCATTTATTGTGTTAATGTGACGACATACTCCTATAATGGTTGAAGTGGTACCTATGATAGATATATATAAAGTCCAAATAATCTTAGTGCTAATGATTAGGAAGCCTCTACTTCCTTAATGATCACCACCTAAGGGTCTAACTTAGAAACATCTTCTTGAATATTTGTTTATTTCACTTCTATGTGCCCAAAGAATTATCATGTGTAGTATCACCTCCCTCCATGTCTGAACTTTGTTGGCTTGAACCTCCCAACTAGAATTTGATTTCAACTTGGATAATTGCTAACCCGAATCCAATTGAAGTGCCTATTGTGATTCTAAGTTAACTTAAATTGTGCTAATGATATCTTGGAGTGTCAACTCTTGTGACAACTCTCCTTTCTTTTGTGAGAACAAGTGAGTCTTGGTTTTCTATCCCCTTGGTGATGGGGTGTGGTATTGTGATGGATACTTTTCCTCTGATTGTTGATTTGACCTTTCTTGTTTTGGTGTATAGGAAGGAACTATGGTTGCATGCTTCCATTTTTGCAACTCAAACTTTTGGAACCATGCACTGATGTACTTGTCTAACCTGTCACTTATACCTTCTTCTTCAAATCACCTTTTTGTGTATTTATAATTTTCACATTGTGGTATGGTTGTACCTGAAAATATACAGGACAATCCTCCATGCGTTCCTTAATTCAATGTCCAAAACATAAAATGATAACAAATCAATTTTGAACTCTAGATTGGTGCACAGTGAGATGAACACATTATGCATGACAACATAAAACCATATAACATATTCATATGTATTTATCAGTAAATTGATAATGTGATATGATTCAACTGTTACCTAAGTCCTTTCTGCGTACAATCGCTCAAATTCCAAGTTGGTAGTCTGTTGGATTACCTTATCTATGTTGTACTTCCAGATATTGAATTTCAGGTTTGGGAATGTCTTTGTCATTTCTATGTCATAAACCTCTGTTAGATTTTTATCATTCAAGCTAGCATTATCTTAGGATCTTATCTGAGAGAATAACATGCACAACAATAAACACAAGAGACAAGAGACAAAAATAATTTTCCTCAGGGAAACCATAAAGGAGAAAACCCCGCAACTTCCTCAGACATAGAATGAGCACCAATGGAAGCAGTAAAACCCAAAAACAGAAAATATGATCTCCACAGCTTGTTATCTCTCTCACACTTGAGAGAGCTTCTCTTCTCTCACTCATGTGCTCCAGTGAGTGAGTGTGTGTGTGATAAATAGAGAGGCTCACTCTCTATTTATATTCTTTCATTCACTTAATGTCCACTTTAACATGTCGTCCCCACTTAACAATTAATTACTAGAGCTGAAATCTCTAGGAGAGTTTAATAACCCTAGTGCCCCACAACTGTGGGGACTTTTCCATTCGATCAACAAGGAGGGTTGACCTTGAAACAGTTGTGGGGACTATTTCCCGGAATTACAATGGAGGGTTAACCTCAATGACTTTACATGACTTGTTTACATTATTGAATCTCCTGATCGGAACATTGGGTCATAACATGACTCAATTACAATATATATACTTCCCGGAATAAACATCAGGGTACAATACATAAGATATACAAGTGAATACATTTCGAAGTTACAAATACATCAACAACCTCTCCCTCTGGTGGCTTCCACATTATATTTGCAATTAATAACAATGCTTAACTCAAATTAAATTCCTTGTTTAGATTTTGGGTCTTTAGGTATCCTTTAATAAATTCTTCTAATAGGTACTTTTCCTAGATCATTTGAATGCCTTGAGTACATCAGTTCACTGTGAACAATACACCCATTAGGAAATCATCCTTCTTTCAATTCTAAACCACTTTTCCTTAAAAAATATGTGTAACATATATTATTTTAGGATTAGTGGTGGAAGAAACCATTTCCCATCATTGCCCCTCTCTACATGCCATATTTTTTATATGCCTCTTTTTCCTTTAGATCATGTGCTACTATAGATTATGTTGGATCCTCACACCTACACGAGAGACCTGATATCTTTTGGATGACCTCAATCATCTCCAAGTATAGTTTATCCGACCATAAGAAACACTATTGGTGAAAAAATGGAGATCGAGTTTTTTCACATGAGCCAACAAAAGGACACCGCTATAGTCTAATGTGTTGGAATTTTCAATCCCCAAAGAGGAATATCTCACCCAAATCACAACCAAGACCTATGTGTGATAAGGAGTGTTAATTGTAAAGATACATGTATGATGGTCTATTACATGTTCCACAAATACATTCATCAATCATTTATTGCAATAACAATTCATTAACTACAACATGTAAATAAAGAACATACAATTGATCCATGAAAACAAATAGATACACAAAAAATTGAGGGACCCAAAAATCCATCATTATTATCATGACTAACATATATTACATTCAAGTCATGTCATTGTGGCCTTCCAACAACCACATAATTACCCATTGTGGTATCATATAAAACAAAGAATTCAAACTCAAAACCTAAATACATTATCTTTTGTTACGGTTACTTCAATATATACTATGTGCCTTTTCTTTCTTCTTATCGTCTTCTTGTTCTTTAATCTCTCTTACCTCTATTTTTACTTGCATCATTCTTCCTTATATACTTGTAGGGATGGGTCCAAAATATTGCAACCATCAGAGGCTTTTCTTGAATCCCACTCCTTTACCCCACAATTCTTTTCATGGCCCTTTCCTGTTCGACCTTCTATGGTCCTTTCCAAAAATGAAGGAGCCAAAAACCCCAACCATAAGTGTTGACTTTCCATTGAATCATTTTTGCTACATTATTAATCCTTGTGTTTTGTCTACTGTTGGTTCTTCAAATGAAGGATCCAACTTTGGTATTGAATAGCATTGGCATGCCACCTATGGTATTGAATAACATCGTTCTTCTACTTCTGTATGTAGGACATCGAAGAAAATTACTTTATGATAGAGGTATGTGTCATTACCTCATGAAAGGTTGTCTCTCTCTTGGTGTGGGATGGACTATTGTTGCTTCATATTCACAATATTTAATTGTGATGACCTCTTTGGAAGTGTTGTCATGCTCATAAAATTGGCTACTCTTCTTTCAACAAGAGACTAGACTCCTTGAGAAAGTATTCCAGTAAGAAATTTTAACAAGGAGACTAAGAAATGAGGATGGAGTATATAAACTAATGCCAATGGGGCCAACTGAAGGGACTTAATATTCAAAATATTCATCTCCCATAATACTCTTCTCAACATTTTTATTGTTGGAAAACTAATAATTGCATTTTCTGTTAGGGCCCATGTTCCTATATTGGTTAGTTGTGGTAGCAAGGGGGATGAGTAAGTGAGATGTGTCCTAAGAACCACCATGGGTAGGGGATAGAATGATCAAGCTTTAGATTCATGGTGTATCTAAAATGTATTACACATATTTATTTATAGAAATATTTTTCCACCATGAAACTAGAGTGGAAGCAGTTAAGGAGGTGTTATTCCTAGGAACACATGTGATACAAAAATATATTTCATATAGTAGTAGATGGATAAGAAAAGGGGGTGGTGAGATGATCTACATGACTTTGACAAGTTTGGGTATGGATAAGACACTTTTCATCATATGAGAATGGATGAGCCACGAGATGTACTCCTATATAAAGACATGGAATGATTGTAGGGTGGCATTTTGATGTGGGGAATCATGATCTAGTTTAAAGTTCTAAAGGTTGGTTAGACCTTAGGGTCATGACACCATCCAAAATAGGGTCGATTATAAAATTTTTGTAAACTATTTGTAAATATCATGTAGGCTACAAGTATAGGACATGGATGTTATAGAATTTAGTGAAGCATTAGTCGAAATCATTGGTCTTCACTACAACAAATACTGGAATTAACATCCCTTTTTAGTGTAATATTTTTTTACATTGAGTTTTCAAAATAGACACGAAATGGGACACATCATGGACAAAACTTAAAGCATCTCAAAAACTTTATGTGTTTGCTTCCTAGATAGCATCCTTTATGACATCCAAAATAGTGTCTATTTTTTCTTCCAATATAACATCCAACTTTGATTCCTAAACAATGTCGAGGTTTGCTTCCTAAATAACGTCCTATTTTTCTTCCTATAGAGCATTTGTTTTTTCTTCCTAAATGACATCCCCGTTAACTCCATATTTGCATCCTTAATAGCACGATGTTAGCATCTAATTTTGCATCTATGTTCACGCCATATCTACATCCAATAGTGCATCCATTTTTTTTACCACTTTAGCATCCCATTTTGCACCATGTTTTACTTCCAAATGTGCGCCAATTTTCGCTTACAAATTTGTTCCAATTTTTTCTTCCCTTTTTACATCGTGTTTTGGTACCAAAATGACGCCAAATATTTCTTCTACTATTGCACCATATTTTTATTATTATGTAGCATCATATTTTGCATCCAAAGTAACGCCTTATTTTTATACCATATCAACGCCATGTTTGGCTTCATCATTAGCACCAAGAGTTGCATCATTTTTAATTCCTAGTTTTGCACCATTATTTACGCCCACATTAGCATCATGTTTTTCTACTACTTTAGTGCCCAATTTATCATCCGCTTTTACTCCCACACTAACGCCACATTTTTCTTCACATTTAGCTCCTTGGATTTATTCTTATTTTGCTTCCTCATGAGTGCCTCATTTAGCTTCTCATCATTAGCATCCTATTTTTCTCCTTTGTTGGCCACTAAATTAGCTTCTAGTTTGAATTCTACTTTGGCGTCCAAATTAGCATCGGAATTGGCTTCCAACTTTAGCACCAAGTTTTGCGTCCAATGTTGCTTCTAGATCTAGGACATAATGGAATTCCATTTTAGCTTATGGTTTTACTTCCTTATTATCACCAACTTAGACTTGCTTTTTAACACCTACAACCATATCCAATTGTGCTAATATATTTATTATATCAAATAATTATAATTATTTATTAATTTCAATAGTTCTCATGTATCATTTACTTCATATTTCTGAAATAACATAACGAAACATTCAAATTAATTGTAGAGAACTGTATTGAAATTAATTGCATAGAAATTATCAATAAATTTAACAGAAATAGACAACAGTTATCCAAAGTAGTAATATCATCATATATACTAATTTTCCATGAAAATATCATCAACATCTTCCAATATATATAAATTTAAAATATAATCACAATAACATCAACATTATCTTTCATCAAAATAAGTGAAACTATAAAACATCATCACATCAATAATCTATCATATAGATCATCATATTAAGGTTAAAAGAACAAGTGAACAATATATATAGTGAAAATACCAATATCACAAGAAATAAATATTTTTTATATCCATATCTGGAAAAGTTAAAATGATAATCAGTAATCAAAGTTTATATGTCAACATGAATCCACCATACAAATCAAAATGACCCAAAATGTAATATGAACTTCGATCATCACAAAAATAACAATGTGTCTAGTAGCATGGAGAAAGCAAAAAAAATCCGCAATCTCAATAATAGCATCAATGGCTACCATCATCATCACCATCATCTTCATCCTCATCCTCATCCTCATCCTCATCATCCTCATCTATCCCAATACCATATCCATGATCATTTACATTTGATCCATTTGCATCATTATCAATAATATCTTTCTTTGGTACATCAGTGACAACATAATAATGATCATCATCTAAGTAGTCATCTTCACCATTTTCCTACAAATACCAAGAAATAAACAATTTAAAGCATTAGTATTAATTTCATTACATAATGAAAATTATGTGTTATATTGCAAATATCAATGTGTGAATTTATGCCTTCTCATTTCTCTAATAAATGTTTGCAATCTGTATTACTCATTGCTCTAATAAAAGTTTGAAGTTAATCAATGTTATTTTGCATATGTCATATGTGAAACTCTGCTAGTAAATGTGAGTGGTATATATATAGTGGGGCTCACACAAACAACATATCCTTGAGTTAAAAATGATTCATCTTCCGACAAGCAAACAACATAAAAGACCCTTACATGCACTTTCCATATTAAAAGTTAACTCTATATTCTCTAGAAAGACACTTTTTTATTTCTAAATAGGAGCTACAAATATAGATGGATAGCTAAAAAATAACATAGATATCATTATAAGAAAAGTCACAGATGAATAGGTTGCGATGATCACACATTTGCAGGTAGCCATTACAAACCTCCCAATCCATATTGAGAATGTGGGTTACTAGTAGACATAAAGTTATGTTTGAGCCCTAAGCTTCACCAGGGATAATTTTAGGGGCGAATTTTAGCCCAGTGGGCTATTTTTCCATGTTTTTCTCCCAAAAAGGATTCGCCATTTTGCATTTTTTGAAGCCCTATTTCGCCCAATTTTGATGGGGTAACATTTTTTCACCCTAAAAATCGCCAAATTATTATATAAATGACATAAAATCCTTGGAAATTAAAATATTTTTTGAAAAATATCGCCCATCATTTTATAGTTTGTGTTTTAAGAATTGGTAATATTCGCCAACATTTATACAATTATAAATAAGTATGGTTCCTTAAAATCATCCCCGAGCTTCACTAGATTAATATATAGTGTTACCATCCAAACCATCACTTTATGTGATAAATTACTAAAGCACAAGTAGGAACCTAGGGGTACTAAGGAAGGGCTGTCCAATGTCACCAAATCCTTCACGCTATTTAGGTCGGTTGTCCTCTAGCAAAACAACAACAAAAAAAAGTTTGATTGTATAGTTTTTGTTAGTCTAACCAGCGAGAAAACTTGGAAACGTAGACTTTCTAGGTAAGCTAACCAAGATCTAACCCCATTGTGTGGAAAAGTTTTTTTTTGTTTTTGTTTTTCATTTTTTTCGTGATTTGTAGGAAAAGAAAGCAAGCACGGAGAATGAGAGAGAAGAGTAAAAAAAAAAAAGGCTGCTTCCTCTTTCCATTATTTTACGTACCTTCTAAACTTAGCTCACTTGGTCTAAAGTTGCTTTATTACTTAATAGGTCTTGAGTTCAAGTCTTATTAAGCTACTTTTTAGTGCATGCAATTTATATTTTCAAGTTGCTTTATTGTAAAAGTGCATCTCACATAAATAAAATAAAATAAAAGTGAGTCACTTAAGTCTTTAATTTATTGCTGCACTATTTAAAAGTCACATTATTGTAAAAGTGAACATCACTTATTCTACAAAAGTGATTCACTTCAAAGCAACTTTATTGTGAAAGTGATTGTCAAAGGTTGATCTTGGGAAGAGGGGGCTTCTTTTTTTAGTTGGTCAAGTTAATATCTGCCACATCACTATGTTACGGAGAGAAATTCCTATGGCTTGGGGTACCACAACAGACAGCTAGACTCCAGAAATCAATATTTCCCAATATGCAATAGAAATAAAAACATCTAACACTAAAGGATCGAACCTCGTACCTTATTCCGGACGGTTGAAGTAGATCCCCGTTGAGCTTTCCAATCTTCAGCTTGAATTGTTATATCACGTCCTCAACAACAAGTAAACAATACACGCATACTATATTTCATGGTGTTAGATCTATTCTAGCATATATAATCAATAATGTATAAGCATTTTACATATTCCAATGGATGCAACATTCATTCAAATACACATTACTGGACAGGAAAAGATATTTCTATTAATATGAATCAGAGATTACAAGTGACAACCTCTAACGGCACGTCTACGAACTGGAGAAAATGAATCCCCCACTTAGGCCTCCACCACCTCAATCCTCTATCACTCCGATAGCAAGCTCACTAACAAAGGAAAGCTTGGGAAGAACACAATAGTGCTCCAAAGGGACAAAGGGATGTAGACTCAAGTATAGTTCTGGAAACAATGGACTATAGTTTCGATACTCTCAATTCTCTCTTATGCTTTCAATGTCTCAATGGTTCCTTATATAGCTTTCCAAAGTGATACTGAAAGGTCGAATCCGTGTGATCTCAAGGCATATGGAAGGCCAGGAGCCATATGAGTCGGATTCAAGTGAAGGAATGATCCAATAGTTTTGGATTATGCACACATCCCGATGTATGCGACTATAGAGGGAATATCCGCGTATGTACGTGGTTATCGGGGAAAAGGCCGCGTATATCATGTTTCTAATGTTTTTAGGGATGGTAAATGATACATCAAAAGACAACAAATGGTCCATAGAGGATAATGAGTCTGCAGTGGGACAGGGGAAGGCCATACAATGTGTGATTCACCTAGTGTGGTGAAATCCGCTATAACAGATGCCCCCTAATGTATGAGATCAGAGGGGTTATACGATGGATGAAATACATTATAAGTCCATCCCAGAAGTGAAGTGATGAAGGTACCCAAATGGAAGACCAGCCACCTAATCAGCATCATACCATGATACAACTCTGCATATAACCGCGAATACATATAGCAGTCCCGGATACATAAGAGTACAATGGCCATGAATAGGCATGAAACATGATAGAACATATGTGGTCATCGCCACGTACAATATACATAGATCAGAATCTCCATGATGAAGATATACAAAGTACAATGATCTCCACAAAGGATGAAGATATATAACCAATCAAGGTCTCCATAGTGGCTGGAAATGTCTGACATATACTGGAACAAATCACGAGCGCTGAAATCTCATGAACACTGGCACGATCAAGGAGGTAGCATATAGTGGATGCCACCAATCTAGAAGGTCTTCTACACAAACTGCTACGAGTACATGTCCTAATATGCGAATAGAGGTGTTGAGGTCGAACATAGTAGTCCATCGTCTGATTACCGGTCATTGATGTATACCGTTAACAAACGTGAGATCACCCATCAATAATGAAAATGGGAATCAAGGTACTAGAGTGAAAAATAACAAGTGTGAATAAATGTGTAGAAGTCGAACACTTGAGAGAATCCATTGATTAGGGGACATTGATGTATTCCCAAAACTGTCGATGGCGAGAGAACCTGCCACTGATGACTGCAAGTCTCAAGGCACTCAAAATGACTCTAGAGTCCAATCCCAGAATAAATGATCTGAATTCGATGGGATGAAATCCGTTGGAAGGAGGGCATTAGGGCATCCCCCATCATCCAACACGAGGTACTCAGCAAGGCTGTATAATATGGAAGAACTCGATCATAAGGTGCACGAACCAGTAACTGTACCGGGAATGGCCGACATGCAAAGTCAAGATAACTGAGGAATGGCCGAATCAGGTTTCAACTTCCTTCGAACAAGAGCATAACAGTGTATGGTGACTGAATGAAGGAAGCATAGACTTGATATACAAACTGGGACATCTCTATGACGTAGGAGGCATCACTAGAGGCTCCATAGGGACTGGAAGCTTAACTAGTCAGTGGAGATAAAACTCAGATAACGAGTACAGCTCCTAAAGTCAAAATATAACCCAACCAATGGATGTGATATACAGTGCTCTGTTCGAAGGCAACACGACTCGACAGCTGCCAAAGATAATATCTTTTCTTGTCCGGATTTTTGGTTCTTTGATTTTTTTTGGTCCTTTTCAGTTATTTGAAAAGCTTGAAAAAAGAATAAACTAGCTTTATAGTTACAAACTAGGAGGAGACGAGTGTCATAAAGGAAAACAAACTAGTTCCAAGTAGTGGAACATACCTATGCTCAATGCAAGGATACATGTGTAGGATATCAACACTCGGGGGAAAATCCCCTCCTGGTAAAAAGGGAATCAAGCTGCGAAGGATATAAATAAAGGCTCTGCATGGCTAGACATGAGATAATATAGGGCTATATGGCTGAAACGCAATGTCAAGGGAGTCGGCATAAAGCTCAATAAGACAGGCAAAGCTCATGATAATGCATCCACAACTTGATACAAGGGGAGTCCGGGGGGGAAACAGGCCAGCATAAGATCAAGAGGAGTATGAGGCTCTTGCTAAATGTCATGGCAATACTATACAATGGAATTCCACACCCTAAAGGGGGAAACATCGGCATGGGCACCAAATGAAAATAAGGCGCTAACTAGGGTACCCATGTAAGGTGAGTCTCTACCACTCATATCATGCCACTTCTATAGCAGCGAGAAGGTTCCGTGGCATAATAGAGTGGGTTCGTACCTAAGGATATAGTGACATGGTCATAAGGTCATGCAAAATGCAAATGGTGGTGAGCCTAACCTATATGCCAGTATAGACGTTATACCTGAGATCAGTACAAACGGGTCAATCCAAAGGCTGAAACATCGCTGAAAATGGTCTTCTACATCACAAATTAGGTCAGAAACGGTCCAAAAAGGTTAGAAACGGTCAAAACTATAGGAAAGGGGGTAAAATTTTTCAAATATTTGAAATTTTTTCTATAAATAGTAAAAAATATAAATCATTTGAAACTTTTACCCATTTCAGCTCTGATATTCAACTGCAAATTCCAGGAGATCCAGCCGGCGGAATTCACAACTGATTCTTCCAGGTACTTACTCATGTTCTCAGCTTGCATTTCAATACAAATTTTATAATTTTTCATGGTCAAATGAATTTTTAATGGCCAAAATTACATGAGCGCTATGGCCCATGCGGGTATCGAGGTTTTTTCCTCATATAGGGCTGGCTATACACGGAAAAGAGAACAGAAACCACGTACATACGCGGCTGTTTTGAAAACAACCGCGTATGACGCCGCGCATAAGGATTTCTAAGAATCTAATGGACATTTGGTCAACTTCTCATGTAGGATGGTGCTAGAGTGGCGAGAACGTGAGCATGGTGATGTAGAGGAAGCAGTAAGGGCTGACAGAATGGCTCAAGAAGCTCTAAGAAGATGCGGACTCTACATGTTTTGGTGCCTAGGAGGCTTGAGGGCCAAACCAGGACTACTACAGATGCTTGTAGACTATTGGGATCCAGACTCAGAGTCCTTCCGGCTAGACGGTATGTCCCTCACCATTGAGGTGGAGGATATCTATTTCATCACAGGTCTATCACGATGAGGTGAGATAATGAACCTTCATTCCCACGGAGGGCCAGGTCACGGGCTGACTATCGACGAGTACATAGCAGTGTACTGCTACCCAGAGACGGATAAGTTGGGGAGCCAAGTTCCCACCAACGCTATATAGGTAAAGGGCCTAAAGGCCATACTACTGACGCTGGGCAGGATAGCAGGCTTAGCATCACTTCATCAGGCCTCTCGGCCACTGATGTTCTATGCGGTGGAGTGCATGACACCGACCATCTATGACTGGAGCACTTCCCTACTGAGCAACATGAAACATCAGCTCAGCGAGTGCAAGGCAGGTAGGATACGGAACTTCGGGTTCAGCAGTATCTTGAGCACATTTTTCTTCAAGCGTGTTCCAGGATTGAGCCCTAGAGTGGATGTTCCTCTCCACGAGGTTTGAGATCCGGCCCAACGACGTTGGGAAGACGCGATGTGCAGACTGGGGGGTGGTAGGGTGGCCAACCCTTATCTAGCAGACTTTTTTCCATGGTGGCGACAATAGATTGTTGCCATAGAGGACTACCCTTATGCAGGGATAGATTTCCGGGGAGACCCGGACATGCCATTACCACCAGGATCAGCATATGGAGACATAGGTAACGAATCTCGAGCCCTACTCTTTTTAAAATTTTTGAAGTATTTAATTTTTTTGTGTTTTCATGATTAATGGAATCAAAAAGACATGTTTTTGGGTGACAATACATAGTGACATCTACCATTGATATGCAGATGTGGGACCACGACGACCAGAGGGCTTCCCACATCATAGACAGAGGGGACGAGGAGATGATATCGCCGGTGTGGATGCGGAGAAAATGCTCCAAAGAATCCATACCAAATTTGTGCGACTGACTCACAGGATTCCCATGGCGCAAGTTGAGGACTTGCCTGAGGCTATGCAGAGACAGGTGGTTGGTGTACCACGCGCATGGGTGCGTTTATTCCGGCGGCTAGCTAGAGCCATGGTGACATATCATGATCACAACCCTACTCCACCTCCACAGGACTAGACACCTAGGAGTGTATCTATTTTGTACTACCATGTATATGATGGTGGCTTGCAAAGCCCCAATTTTGTATTATGACACTATGTACTACCACATTTTTGATGTATATAAAAAAGTTTTATGGTGATCGGTTTATTTATTTACATGCGTAAAAATTTGTGTTTATGAATAATTTATAATGAATGAAACAAATGCCAATCTAACACATATTTAGCATATGAGTAAGCAATTTGATTAAAATTTCTTGGAATGTGTATATATGTTATGTTCTCAAATTGCCATTCTAGCAATCTCACATGTAAGAATCTCCTCAATAACGTCGGATCTCTAACATGGTACAAACCATTTAGCTGTGACACTACTAACTCTGAATCAAGACGTCCCTCAAGAGAGAGAACACCATGCGAAATGGCATCCCGTAGAAGCTCGATAACGGCACTATATTCAGCAACATTGTTGGAAGATGGCCGTAGACATACACCTCGTGAAGACAGTACATGACCCATAGGAGTAAAAATCACCCAAGCAGCTGAGGCGGAGTGTTGAGTGTGACGGCTTGCACCATCCGTGAATCCTATGTAGGTGGAAGATTCCATTGACATCTGCCACAAAAAATGGAAACTAATCACAAACCCGATCATGATAAACAAGACCTAACTATGCAAAAAAGATGTACAATAATATACAACAAACAACCTTGGCTAAAGATCATGCATAGTATTTTTTAAGATAGAGCCCATTTCTAGGCTCCGCCAAGGATATCCCTTCATAATCCACTAACTCGTAGGCACCCTTCTCTAATACACGCTTGACCACGTAAGGACCACGCCACATAGGATTGAACTTCCCTGCCCCCAAGGGTTCTTTTGATTGATCCCACAAAAGGACCAAGTCTCCCTCACTAAACACTCTCGGATGGACAGACTTATCGTATTGGGCCTTCACGCGACGCTTATTAACCTCTAGAGTCACCAAGGCATCTCTACACTGCTCATCGAGTTGCTCAAGGTGAACCAAATGCTCCTCCAAAGGCGAAGTATTTGGTAAGAGTTCTACGGCTAACATCAACGAAGGAATTTCGCATTCAACCAGCAAAATTGACTCCACTCCATGAACAAGCTGATATGGAGAAAAACCAGTGGCAGTCTTTACCGTGGTTCGATATGCCCACAAAGCAGGGTACAACATAATATGCCAATTCGTCTTGCTTTGTGCGATGGTTCATTGGAGAATGGACTTAAGTGATTTATTCACTGCTTCAACCTGTCCATTTGCTTGAGGATAGTAAGAAGAGGAGTGCTCTTGCTTATATCCTAACTTGGAGGCCAACTCTTCCATCATACGATTCTGAAAGTGCGAGCCATGGTCAGTGACAAGCTCTCTCGGAATCCCAAACCTAGAGATGATTTGGTTGAATATGAAATGTGTGGCTGTCTCACCGTTGGATTTCATTGTAGGCATTGCCTTAGCCCATTTCGTGAAGTAATCGACAGCCACAATGATATGATGGTGCCCCCCAGCCGAAGCTGGGTTGCAATCCATAAAATCTAGCCCCCACTTGGTGAAGGGACCGGCGGTGATAATAGGGTGTAACGGGGCACGCTTCAAGCACATGTTACGTGCGAACACCTGGCAAGGGTGGCACCTCTTGACCGCTTCAGTACAATCCTTGAATATCGACGGCCAGAAATATCCTGCTCTCAAAATATTTTGGGCTGTAGCAATCCCAGATAAATGACCACCACACCCCCCTCCGTGGCAATCATTAAGCACTACCTCAGCCTCATCGTGAGTTAAACAACGTCGTAAAAGGGAATCTACTCCACGACGGTACAAAGTATTGTCCACTATGAGGTAGTTCTTGGAAACGTGACGTAATCGACGTCGCTCATCTCACGAGAGGTGAGTAGGGGTCCTCTCTGTTTGCAAATATACTATGATATCATCGTACCATGGGTCAGCCATTGAGATCAAGAAAATGTGTTCATCAACGAACGTATCTTCACATGCCGACTCCTCAGCCTCGCTCGAAAAATCTGATATGAGCTCTGCAAATATTAAAGATTTCTTCGATTTTGCCGAAACAAACTCGAGATCAAACTCTTGCAGAATGACAATCCATTTATTGTATTTTCCCCCAATCATCCTACGTGTGAGGATGAACTGAAATGGATTGACATGGGCAATGACCAAAGTTTGGCGAAGGAGAATATAATGTCTCAAATGCTGCACTGCATGTACGGTGGCTAAGGTAAGCTTCTCTACATGAGAATACCGAATCTCTGGGTCAATAAGGTTTCAGCTCAAATAATATATGACATGCTCCTGGAGCTCCTCATCCTCTTGAACCAAAACCATCCCAATCATCTCTAAAGACGCGACCACATATAATATGAAATCATGGCTGTAATCCGGAGGACTAATAACCGGGGCCGATGCTAGGGATCTCTTAAGGGCATCGAAGGACTCCTGGGCTCGCTCATCCCATTCAAAGGGAGTATCCTTCTTCAGGAGACGCATGAAACCTCTAGTCAAATTGGTGAAATTGACAACAAATATTCGTAGGAAGTTTGTCATGCCTTGCAAACACTGAAGATGACGAATATTTCGCGGGGGAGACAACTGAAGTATTGCCTCCACTTTCAAGGGGTCGACTCTTATACCCTCTTTTGAAACGATAAATCCTAAAAGACGACCTGATTTCAGACAAAATATGCACTTATGAGGGTTCAATCTAATAGCATAATGCCGTCATCTTTTGAACACCAATCTCAAGTGATAAGAATGACGCATCCTCATGCAAGAATGAGCAGCGAGGTCATCCAAAAATACTTCGATAATGGACTTGAGATCATGGAAAATCAAGGTCATCGCCCGCTGAAAGGTAGCCCTGGCGTTTTTAAGGCCGAAAGGCATTTTTCGATACGCAAATGTTCCCCAAGGACAAATAAATGCGGTCTTATGTTGGTCCTCAGGTTTAATTTGAATCTGATTATATCCGGAAAACCCGTCCATAAAGGAGAACACTTCGCTACCCGCACACTCATCCAAAATATGATCTATAAACAGTGTGGGGAATTTATCCTTAGGACATGCACGATTTAAATCACGGAAATCAGTGCATATACGGATCGCTCCTTGCTTCTTATCCACTGAAACGGGGTTTGAAACCCACTCCATCAAGGGAACGGGATAGATGAAACCAACTTTCAATAGTTTCTCTATCTCTGCCTTTATGGCGAGTGCTTTCCTAGGATTTACCGCGTGTAAACGCTGTCAAACAGGCTTCGCATTGGGGTAAGTCTTAATTTCGTGTTCGACAATCCGAGGGTCAATCCCTGGCATCTCATCATAAGACCAAGCAAAAACATCGCGAAATTCCTTGAACAGCTCGGTATACTCACGAATCTCATCTTGGGAACAATCTGCCCCAATGTACACATTCTCAACCGTACCAGGGTTGCGAGAAATGTTGATAGGCATAGTTGATGATATGTTTTCCATGTTCCCATCAGCCATCTGACCAGGAGAGCTTAATGGAATCATGGGCCTACCAAATTTCTGTCTAAGAATCTCCTTGTAATCCTCATGCTCCAAAAGGTTAAACTCTAGAAGGAAATATGATCTATGATGGAGTTCCTCCCATGGTGGCTCAACTCCCGACATAGCCTCGATGATCGCTTCATCTGAAGGGAAAACCATATCAAGGAAATCGTGGGCATGAGAAGACTGTATTTCCCATGTAGGCAGCACATAGGGGTCTTCCTCCTCTATCCGTGAAGAAGAAGAACAAGGCTCTGCAGTAGATTGAAGATTTGCTTGGTAAGCTATCATGGCTGCAGGCAACGGCACACTCATCTCAATGGCCTCACTCGAAGGACTCGGTGAAGGAAGAACCCAAGGATCTCCCATATGATTTGTGTGAAAAGGCACCAATCTCGTAGACGTGGAAGCACCATTGAAACTAGCTCCTATCATGAGGACGGGTGCAGGACAACTAAAGGTTCCCATGAGGGAAGGGTACATACCTACACCGACACTCCCAGTTTTCGGCTGGGAATGTTCACCTTTCGGAACCGAAGCTTCCGAAGATGCACTAACAGGCAGATTCTTGAATGACATCTGATCAATCGTCACAATCTTCCCATTATGAGGAAAGCATACAACGCAAAATACGGAAGACGCAACGGCTTGCATACTATACATCCAATTCCTTTCCAGTAAGAGATTGTAGTCAAGGGGCGCATCAACCACCTCGACCTCTATCACAATGGTCTTCCCTCCCAAACAGACTTTAAGAGAAGGAAGGATCCCATGTGGCCTAAACGATCTCCCATCAAAAGTAGTTAACATGGTCGTAGACTTTAACAACTCAGGAGAACCAAGACCCTTCCAACAAGACAAAGACATCACAGAAGAAGCAGCGCCCTCGTCAATCACAGTACGCTTGACGATCATATTAAGACATTCTACATGCACCAAAAGGGACACATAGTAGGGCAAGCGAGGCTGATGTCCTGCGGTTTCAAACTTGATCACTGAGGAAGAATCATCACCATTCACACCAAGAGCGAAAAGCAAAGCCTTCCTTTGCGACGGACAACTCTGAAGCACTTCCAATGCAGACATCACACAAGGAGTATGACCCAAGTCCTCGACAACTGAATAGTTCTGGGCGGCTCGGGCATTTGGATTATTCCCCGAAAGCTTAAGTACCCCCTTAGGAATGCGAGGTGCAGCTTCAGGTTTATCCGCAGGTTTCTCAATACGCAAAGGGGTTCCTGGTGGATCAGGTTCTTTGCCTGGGTTGGGTTGTGATGAAGAATAATCTTTCACACGCGTCACAACTTTCGTGGCACAGACCATATTAATGCACCCACGACCACTAGTTTCAGGTGGATCTTCATCACTAGATTGATCATGGGACTTCGAGTTCATATTTTGGTTATGCGGTAAAGGGTTCGTTAACACAGCTGGGCCCTGTGCTATGAACTTCGAAGCTTCATCCATCCTAGGGCACAAGCAAGTGAGGTGATCGTCCTTACAAAGCTTGCAAGGAAACTTAACCTTATGCTTATTCTCCTTGTCCCCCCCAGCATTTTTATTGTTCTTTTCATTATTGTTGGAATTCTCATTTTTATTCCCACCCTTCTTATTATTGTTCTTACCCTTTTTTCTATTCCGTCCGGGTTGCTGGTTACCCTTCTGGTCGGACGATTGCACAGCAAGTACATTTGCCGTTTGGGTGGGCTGAGATGAAGCCGTAGCTTGTCCCGAGGTAGGTTGGTTGATTGAAAATTGAGAAACTTGTTTCACAACCGAACCTGCAGGTTTCTTACTTGCACTACCCACAATTGCATCGGCATGTGGTCCAGGTTTGACCTTGGGATCGAAACTAGAATGAGGGGCATTAGGTATAATCTCATATAACAAACTAGACTGAGCATAGATCAAGTCTAGTTCCTGTGCCCTAAAGATGGCTTGTTCCTCATTCTGCACTCCAGATGTGGAAACATCCTTTGCGATATATGGCAATAAAGATTTGAGGAACCACTCAAGGAGGAATTCCGGCGGTATAAAGGATTTGATTAATCTCTTCCGTCTACGCCACTCCTGAATATGATCAGAAATATGGGTGGCTTTATCTTGCCGAAATGTCGACAAGAGTTCAGTACCAACATCATATCGTACTGGTAGCTGGAAGTGATTAAGGAAAGTCATCACAAGGTCGTCGAACAAAGTAAAGGAACCCCTAGGTAACTCTATATACCATTTCGCCGCAGGCCCTGTAAGGGTGCGTTGAAATAGTCTCAAACGGACTGAGTCCTGATGCAATGAATTGGAAGATCACCATAGGTGGAATTTCGTAACGTGTTCACTCGGATCCTCTCCTGGTTTGCCTTCGAACTTAGGTATGTCTGAAGGAAGCTTGGTAGGGACAGCCGGCCAAGCCGGGTCATGAGCCACAGGATCATTCGTAAGTCTCGATAAGTCAGGTAAATTGAGTGTCGCGAGGAAAGGGAGCTTAGCATGATGAGGTTTAGGGACCGCTCCCTGGTTCATATAGGATTGATTACCACCATGACCTTGGCCATAGTGACCTCCTCCTGTATGACCCGTATAGGGTGGCGTGGAAGTCGCATAATGAGGTGGACCTTGACTAGTAGGAGCTACAAAGCCATAGTTGGGAGAGTAAGTAGGTTTTGAATACCCACCTCCATAAGGTTGAGAGACCTGTCCATACTGCTCCCCATAGTAGGGTCCATAGGTCATCGACTGCGATGCCCCATGAGACACTCCATAGGTAGGAATATACATTCCATAAGTAGGAATATACATACCGGAAGTAGGGATATATGTCGAGGAAGTATCAACCTAACCTCTAGAAACATGAACATAACCTCCCGAAACAACGGGTGGTATGTAGGCTTGAGACACAAGTGGTCTAGTAACCGCAGTACGGATCTGACTCATAGCTACGTGCCGAGTCGAAGGACCATAAGAGTAAGGTGGAGGGTTTGCATTCGAAGAACTCAGAAGCGAGGACGAAGGAATCTCTGTAAGAAGATATGTGCTAGTGCCTATCGTCACTCGTCTAGAACCTGGTATCGCTATGGGATCACTAACTCTAGACCTAGAAGGTAGATAAGATGGAGCTTCCACCGCTGGGATGGAAGGTCCAATATGACTAGTACTCCCAAACCTCTCTGCAAGGTAAGGCATGGGAATGCCCCCAGGTATAGTGTTAGGATCAAAGTCGGATTCAACATGAAATGTCAAATCGTGCATAGGAAAACCAGTGGTAACATAACCACCATAGCTGGTGCTAGGAGGTTCAAAGTGAGTCTCGGCATCTTCCGGCATTCCATACCGGTATCGGGTCAATGGGGAATCTGGCCTAGTAAGAGTAGGTCTATCATGTAAAGATCCTATCTGGGAAATAACGGGATCGATCTCAGCTAGGTCAGGTGAGGGATCATATGTAGGAGTAAGTTCCCCATCGTCAATACGAATAGGAGGAGGTGGGTCAGGAATAATCTCTGAATGATCCTCCATGGTGTGTGAATCAATGTGTGACACAGTCCGCCTGGACCGTCCAGGCCCCTCTCCCAAAGGAGGAGGAGAAGTGGAAGGAGGAAGTCCTTCTAACCGACGAGAATGGCGCGGAACCGCACCCGAATCCACAATGACTCAACAAAAAAGCAAAGACTCTCTATTTACATCAACCCTAGGGAAACTAGCGTGCACAGAGAAATCACTATAAAATGTAAAGCCAATAGCAAGAAAACAAGGGCTGGATAAGTGAGCTCCCGAATGTGGCTGGTATGTCTCGCCTAGGAGAGGCTTGAGAGGCCCTTTTCACCACAAGCGGAGGTTCGAAACCAATTATTGTGGCCCTCAGCTTCAACGCGTAAAGCGACTGTGCTGTCTGACCCCAACCTGGCCGGGACACATGCAGAATAACCTCTACATGTACCCCCTCGATATCCTAGGTAAGTTCACTAAGGTCACCTCGATATAATCAACGCTCAGGTGGACAGTCGCAGGCGGGATTGACCGTATGGGCAGGGTAGCAAAGCCCGAAACTCCCGAAAGAGCCCCC
>LPNX010121751.1:1123225-1135663 GCA_001517045.1 Pseudotsuga menziesii
AATGGCTCTAACCACCCCAGACTCTGCAAGCACACATACACAGCATTCCAGCAAAGAACTAAGGCAAAAGGACTCTAATGCACTAATCTCAAACAAAAAATCAAAGATGCCATGACAAGAACTTTCCTAAAAGAAAAAATTTAGGCTAAAAAAAAATGTTTCTGGTCAAAACAGAGGTATTAACAGACTCAGGCAGTGCCAAAGGAAACTCAGCAACTAACAGCATTCACCCAACAATCCATTATCTTCCACAAAAAGGTAAAAAACCAGGGTATACGCGACTGTGCGCAGTGAACCCGCGTGTATACGTGGAAATCACAGAGGAACCCACGTGTATACGTGACTGTAAGTGACAAACCCGCGTACAGGAAGAAAAAGATGCAAAAAATCCAGGCAAACAGACAGGCTGATACTAAATTAACACCAATCAGGCTCTACCAGGCATACATGCCCCCATACCCGACACAGAAACAAGAGAAAGAGAGCAATTCAAATACATTGGATGCCAAGAGATTTTAACCCCCAAAGGACAATTACTAGGAACTCCCTAGCAGAGTTGCCAATTCTGTTATGGAGAGAAATTCCTATGGCTTGGGGAACCACAACAGATAGCTAGACTCTAGAAATCAATCTTTCCCAATATGCAATAGAAATAAAAACATCTAACACTAAAGGATCGAACCTCGTACCTTATTTCAGACGGTTGAAGTAGATCCCCGTTGAGCTTTCCAATCTTCAGCTTGAATTGTTATATCACGTCCTCAACAACAAGTAAAGAATACACACATACTATATTTCATGGTGTTAGATCTATTCTAGCATATATAATCAATAATGTATAAGCATTTGACATATTCCAATGGATGCAACATTCATTCAAATACACATTACTGGACAGGAAAAGATATTTCTATTAATATGAATCAGAGATTACAAGTGACAACCTCTGACGGCACGTCTGCGAACCAGAGAAACTGAATCCCCCACTTGGGCCTCCACCACCTCAATCCTCCATCACTCCGATAGAAAGCTCACTAACAAAGGCAAGCTTGGGAGAACACAACAGTGCTCCAAAGGGACAAAGGGATGCAGACTCAAGTATAGTTCTGGCAACAATGGACTATAGTTTCGATACTCTCAATTCTCTCTTATGCTTTCAATGTCTCAATGGTTCCTTATATAGCTTTCCAAAGTGATACTGAAAGGTCGAATCCGTGCGATCTCAAGGCATATGGAATGCTAGGAGTCATATGAGTCAGATTCAAGTCAAGGAACGCTCCAACAGTTTTGGATTATGCACACATCCCAATGTACACGACTATAGAGGGAATATCCGCGTATGTACGCGGTTATTGGGGAAAAGGCCATGTATATCATTTTTCTAATGTTTTTAGGGATGGTCAATGATACATCAAAAGACAAAAAATGGTCCATAGGGGATAATGAGTCTGTAGTGGGACAGGGGAAGTCCATACAATGTGTGATTCACCTAGTGTGGTGAAATCCGCTATAACACACTATTGGGGACATCTTCAACTTTTTCTTTGATCAAGCATAACTTCATCATCCAGAATCAGCTTTAAGTGCCTTTTTTTTTTAAACCGGATATTTTTTCAAGATATTTGCATCCAAATAGCTAGTTTCTATTCTTTCATCCATTATTTAATAGTATGGCCGCCCCTTGTGATATTATACTTACAAGTTCTAACTATTTCTCATGGAAATATTGTATGGAGGATGTTCTGCGAAGTAGGGGACTTTTCATGATAACCTCAGGGAAAGAAACATAACCCACTGATGATGATAAGAAAATTAAATGGTAAAATAGATGGGATGAAGCTTGTGGATTTATTGGGATGTCAATCTCTACTAATTTGCGATTCCACATATCTGGAATTGATGAACCAAATCTCGCTTGGGAAAAGTTGGAATCTGTGTTTGGCAAACAAAATGAAATTCGGGGTCATCTACTTGAGAATGAGTTGCTTTCCTTGAATCCAAATGATTTTTTATGCATTCAAGACTATTTATCTAAGTATAAAACTCTTAGACTATTATGTGCAGAATGCAAGATTAAGAAAGAAGACAAACAATGTATTTATCATATTCTTTCGAAACTTGGGCCTGCATATTCTATTTTTGTATCTACATTCTACTTCATGAAAGAATCCTTGACTGCAGCTAGTTATTAAGAGCCTAGCCTTAAATCCTTTTGTGATTCCTTAATTAGAGAGCAATAAAAGATCATTCATCTTGGAAAAATTAATAATGCAGATACATCTGGGAAATCCTTATTGTCCCAACAGAAACAAAAGTCCGAGCCTCCCAAGAAACAAAATTTTTGCAATCATAAGCAAAACAACAAGGGTCCAAAACCTTCTCAGTCAGCTCCTTCTTTAAAAAATGACAAAGGATCCAAGCAAAAAGGCAATAAGACTGAACGTCATTGCAATTTTTGTGGGAAATATAATCATGATGAATCTAAGTGTTTTAAGAAGATGGCAGCCTTGGAAGAAGCAATGAAGAAGCACCGCATCAGCCTAGATTCGTCTTCAGAATCTACCTCTCATGGACATGTACTTTGGGATTCTGGTTACTCTTATACTGCATCTTCTTCTTCTACTTCAATTTAATGGATTGATTCTGGAGCATATTATCATATGGCTAAGGATAAATCCATCTTTTCTACTATGCATGAATGTAACACCAAACAAATATTTGTTGGTGATGATAGATTTTTAAGTGTTGTAGGATCTGGAACAGTTCCAGTAGAAAATGGTCATTTCAGTGATGTACTATGTGTTCCAAAAATTTCTTGCAATTTGTTATCAGTCTATCAAATTACTCATTCAGGTGAAGGTAAAACTGTGACGTTTACACATCACCAAGTTGTAATCAAGGATTTTAAAAATCCTCAAAATGTCCTTGCTACTGGAACTGTTGATGATATTACCAGGTTGTACAAATTTAACAAATTTGGGTCATCACCTTTTCCTTCAGTTTTTCTTGCTCATAGTGATAACTTGAGCAAACTTTGGCATGAGTGATTTGGTCACTTAAATTATCGCTCATTGCAACAACTATGTAAAGACAATATGGTGACTGGTCTTCTACTGATGTCTTGCAAGGATGGTGTTTGTTCCAGTTGTGTACTCAGAAAATATCATCGAGACAATTTTGACAAACGTGCCTCTTGGCACACCTCGGTTCCCTTAGAGCTTGTGCATAGTGAATTGTGTGGCCCTCTTCCATCTGCTTCCTTTTCTGGTTTCAAATATTTCTTAACTTTCATTTATGACTACTCTAGACGCACTTGGGTTTACTTCCTAAAACTTAAGAGCGAAGTATTTAACATGTTCTTGGCCTACAAGGCCCTTGTTGAAAAACAATCTGGTCATCAAATTATTAAGTTAAGATTTGACAATGGAGGAGAATATGTTAACAACAAGTTCATTACTTTTTGCACTGAACAAGGAATCCAACAATAGCACACTGTTCCATATACACCACAACAAAATGGTGTAGTTGAACGGAAGAACCGCACTTTAAAAGAAATGGCTAATTGTATGATCCAATCTAAGGGACTAAATCTTCAATATTGGGCTGAGGCCATAAATTGTGCAAATTACATAGTTAATCGCACACCCACTAAAGTTTGACAAGGTATAACACCGGAAGAATCATGGAGTAAAATTAAACCAGATGTAAGTCACTTTTGTGTGTTTGGTTGTGAAGCATGGGATCACATTCCAGATGAAAAACGGAAAGCATTACAGCCTAAAAGTGAAAAGTGCATATTTGTTGGATATTCTGAAGATGTAAAAGGTTATAGAATTCTTAAGCCCCATTCACATGATATAATCATTAGAAGAGATGTTAAATTTGATGAAAATATCTTGGCCTGCGAGCCTAACTTGGCTGGTGTGCCATATTTGGCCCATGAGCCTGATTCAACAATCATGCCTTCTTCTTCTTCTTCTTCTTTTTCTAGCTTCCTTGACAGGTTTCCAACTCTATTTTTTGATGATGACAGTGAGGATGAAAATCCACCTCCGCTTGCTCATGTTCCTCCAATTGCACCAGCACCGATACTTCCTCGATTGGTTCGTTCAACATGTAAAGCAGCTGGTGATATTAGAGATCAACGACAAACATGTTCTCAGTTTCAGTGAGCCTCTTATTTTTTGGCTCAAGTTTCTGAGAATCATGATCCAGAAACTTTTGCAGAAGCTAAAGGAAATCTAGATTGGGATGGAGCTATGGATGAAGAATACCGTTCCTTAATGGTGAACGATACTTGGGATCTTGTTTCTCTTCCAAAAGGAAGAAAACTTGTCAGATGTAAATGGGTCTACAGAACTAAGTATGCATCAGATGGATGTGGTGAAAGAATTTAGGCAAGGTTAGTTGCCAAAGGTTTTTCCCAACTTGAAGGGATTGACTACAATGAAACCTTTTCCCTTGTAGTAAAAATGAACTCCATCCGCCTTGTTATTTCCCTTGCAGCCTTACATAACTGGGAAGTCCATCAAATGGATGTCAAGTCTGCCTTCTTACATGGTGATTTACATGAGGAAATTTACATGGAACAACCTCCTGGATATGTTCAGGATAACTCTAGCCTTGTTTTTCTCCTTAAGAAATCCTTATATGGCCTTAAGCAAGCTCCTAGAGCTTGGTATGCCAAAATGGATAGCTTTCTCCTTGACACTGGTTTTTCTAGATGCTATTCTAACCCCAATGTATATACCAAGAAAGTAGAAAATCATCTCATCATACTTGTTCTTTATGTTGATGATCTTATCCTTACCGGTAGTGACCTTAAAATTATAACCCATGTGAAATCTAGTCTTAAGCAAAATTTTGAAATGTCAGACTTAGGATATTTGCATTATTTTCTTGGTCTCCAAGTCTTGTAAACCAAAGAAGGAATCTTTATTTCCCAGTCTAAGTATTCTTGTGACCTTCTTCGTCGCTTCCACATGGAATATTGTAAACCAGCCCCTTCTCCCTTCCAGTTTGGAGTCAAAATTTCTGCCACTTGTACTTCCCCTGAAGTAGATGCCACCTTGTATCGTCAGCTTGTTGGTAGTCTTTTATACTTGAATCATTCCCGTCCTGACCTTTCCTTTTCCATTGGTCGTTTTTCCCGTTATATGAAAACTCCTCATG
This sequence comes from Pseudotsuga menziesii, assembly GCA_001517045.1. NCBI lineage: Eukaryota > Viridiplantae > Streptophyta > Pinopsida > Pinales > Pinaceae > Pseudotsuga > Pseudotsuga menziesii. The sequence goes on from LPNX010121751.1 coordinate 1,128,398, forward strand.
AAAGTCACTAGAAAGCAATAAAAAGAATACTTCGATATATTCGAGGTACAGTTCATTTTGGGGTTCATTATAGTACAGGGGGAAAACCTTTGTTGGTTGATTTCACTGATTCAGATTGGGTCGGCGATACTGATGATCAAAAGTATACTGCGGGTTATGTTTTCAGTCTGGGATCTGGACCTGTCACTTGGGATTGTAAGAAAAAACAAGCTCTTTCTCTTTCTTCAGTAGAAGTATAATATCGAGCCATAGTTAGTGCCAGTTAGGAAGCTTTATGGCTTCGACAGATCCTTTCATAGTTTGGATTCGAGCAGCAGCAGCCTACTCCACTTTGGTGCGACAGTCAAAGTGCCATCAAGCTTTCCAAAGATCCAGTTCTACATCAGTGCAAAAAACACATTGAGTTACACATGCAGTTCATCATAAATCTTGTTCATGATAGTGGTATTGAAGTTCTCTATTGCCCTATATATGATCAAGTTGCAGACATCTTCACCAAGTCTCTTACAGAAGTGAAGTTTTCTAAACTTCGGTCTATGTTAGGAGTTCAGGAATGTTTCCTTAAGGGGGGATAGGCTCTAATGCCTCCTTCCTTATCCTAATAGTATCACTTTTGTAAATCCTTCAATCGTATCCCAAATTGTTCTTAAGGGGGTATGTTAGGATATTTAGACACTTAGGAGTTAGTTAAGATCAACTTGTGTAATATATCCATTAGGTAAAAGTGTGTTTCTTTAGTATGCATTAGTATCCATTTGTAAATATTCTAATCTGATGGTCACGATATGTTCTAAACATAGAGTGATTCGATGATTCAACTTCTCTTAGATCATACCTATCATTGATCCATGGCTTAACACACGATTGGTCTATGATATATATTTAAAGAGCATAGAGGGTCCTTGGCTAGTTGATCGATTATGAGAAGCTCATGTAACTTTATTTCTTTTACATAATAAATTTCTCCAAGTAGCTATTTGGTTGGGGCCATGGACTATTTCCCTCTCGAGGGTTTTAACCACGTGACAAACATCGGTGTGTTGATCTGTGATCTATTTGTGTGAAGTGGTTGCTCAAGGTGTTTGGTCTTTTGGGAGTACCTTGTGTACCTGAACAAGGTTAATGTTCAATCATCATGCATTAATGCACCAACAACTTGGCTCCAAAGCCATAACTATCCTACAACATCTTGCTAGGACAGGGTCTCAAACTGGGATAAACCTCATCCTATATGAGGGGTCACATACAGGAACCCTAGAACATGGAAAAAAACTCACCTACACCATAATGCTATAAAAAAACACCCAGTTTGATCATTATACATGAAGAGGATAGACTACCAAGATATCATGTAAACAACAAAGGACAGTCAAATAAACCTTCCAAACTATCAAAGACACCAGAGCATTCTTCATTGTTAATTTGCACCAGACCTAAAATATATTGCTACTATGTAGAAAGAAAATCTCGACCGAAAATACAGATAATCTTTTTTCCAGGCAATATCATCAACACTATTTCTAATCAAGGAAAGGAACAAACCAAAATTCCCACATTCTTGGGATTGATCAATGTTTTTATCATAAAGAAAATAAGAAGAGAATACTGAAACTTAAATCATAAATCATCTAATCCCACTATATTCACACCTTCTAATAGAATAAAATGAAAATTCCTACGACCAGAATGCCAATTACAACCCACTCGCCACCGCCGTATTTCTGACCTTCTTGAACAAGGTCAAATCTTGCTGGAAACATGACCTCTGCTTCTATACCATTGTATATTCCAGCCCATTGTGCTTCTAAACCTACAAAGAAGAAAGCAACTGCACCAAGGACTGTTGTCACTACCATTACCAATGTTAGTCAGGAAACATTGGACATTGACACTCTTCTATATCCATCCTTTCCTCCCTCAAAATTGTTGATGTCGTCTCTAGGATTATTGCTAGTGATCTCCATCCTTGATGAACCAATGTTTGATCCTTCTAATTTTTGAGTCAGTGTTGCATCAAATTGATCATATTTTTCAGTATTCAGTTGTTTCCTTATTCTAGAGCCACCAGAATTCAAACCTGCCAATGCAAAGCCCTACACAATAAGTAGTAGCAATGGACATATCGTAGTCACTACAACAATTCAAACCATTGTGTTCAAAATGAGACTGATAATATCATAACTTGACAAGTGTCCCAATCCTTTCTGCTGTCATCTATCCATTCCCAACCAAATCTACCACTAGGATAATGTCTGAAGAGAATGTCAACCACCATAATTCTTACATTCAAATCTTGTTTTCTCTAATGGACCTTGCAATAATTAAAATCTTAATTCCACCTACAACAATAAGAAAGCAAGCTTCTCCATCCAAGCACAAAAATTTCTCAAATATTCAAATATTTAAAGGTCACACAAAGCAATACTTGCGAGCATTAAATTTGGGAGTGATTGGCATGAAGTGGGCATACTTAGAGAAGTGGTCAAATACAAAAAAATTGGCTTATTTCCTTTATGAAGGAGGTAGACCGACAATAAAGTCCATTAAAATATTGGTGTAGAATGTAGTACTCTTGGAAGCAATAGGCATAGAAATTCTAGGTGTTAACCAATTAAATAAATTGAAGTAAAACAAGGGACACAACAAATCTATGGTGTACAACCGCCAAATGATGTTCCCTTTATTTCCAAATGTTGGAGTAGGGTCCTGCAGCTACAGGAAAAGCTGTTGTTTTGGAACGAGTAAGTCAAAGGTAACAGTACCTGATCAGCCGAGAGGAGAAAGCCCAACCATTGCACTTAAGGCAGCGACGAATACAGGAGGGCTCAGCTACCCTCATAAAGGAAAAGGAGCAACGAGGCTGAGGTATTGAAGATGAAGGACAGAAAAGGATGCGACGCCGGTACCCACAGTCATCGTCGGGAAGCATGGAAGGCTGCAGGAAGCTGTGGTGTGACGAAAAGCAGCAGTTCAAGTACAAATAAACCGACTGTCACAATTAGGGTTTTTGGGTTACTGTTGGGAGAGGCCCACAGTGTTGTAATGGCGAGACCTTCGGGCCGCCTATAAAGGGATGTATTTTGTATTGTAAAAGGTTAGCTAGTTAGTCATTTAGCTCATTGGCTATTGAGATAGTCGATGATCTGTTAGCTCATAGATCTGTTGTAATATAGAAGAGCCGAGCTCTGGTTGTGTTATTCAGTCTGTAGTATCTTACTGTAACCAGTAGCTGACTCCTAGAGTATGTATGTAACAATCCATAGGGATTGAGAGAGAGAGAGCGAGGAAGAGTATATTGTAAGAGAAGCAATATAAGAAAAGAAGAGATCTAGAGAGAAGGGCTCCTGGCGGTTTGCGCGGAGTTACCCAGAAGATCTCAGCTGCATATGAGGTTGTAGTGGAATTGTGTTTACTCTCCCAAGTTATAATATATAAACCAGTTCCCGTGGACGTAGCTTCTACCCTGGAAGTGAACCACGTAAAATCAGTGTGTTATATGCTCATTTCATGTGATTGTGCTTTACTTAGTTGTTATCTGTTATCTATTACATGAATGCCATATATCAGTTAGTAAATGTCTATATGTTCTCATTCAGTACAACATTATAGGAGGTTAAAGGCGAGTTTAAATATATCAAGTGTCTTCTTATGAGGTTATCAGTGCTAGTCACACAGTAATAATCACTCTGTTAAGTGCCTCCTGTATACTTATTCAGTGAGTTGAGTATAGCGGTGTGAGTGTGTTGAACTATGAAGTTCGTGTAAGATTGTTTAACACCCTGTTGGAGGTTAGTCGATTTATTCCTCCCAGTGAGAAACCCTTTGGACCTTGAGAGTCGCATTGGGATGTACTATAGGATATATTCCAGAGACAAAAGGAGATATCACACCGACAGAGGAGCTGTGGTGTGAGATATCTCAGATAGTAAGAACCGCGGAAGGGAGAGTTTGCACATCATCCTAGTCGCTGCAATGCGATAGGAGTCCTCCCCCTGTCAAAGTCCGTGAGGAAGGGAGAACTGCGACTCAGAGGAAGATATCACTGGTTAAGAAGAGCCATGAGATACCAGGATGCTACAGAACCTGGTTAAGGACACTTGAGTCCTTAGCCAACCCATCTAAGATCATTTCGGGTGAGACTTCAGGCCGCTCTGCGGTCTATTGCTGAAACGGCTAGTGAGTTAGGGGTGTTGTTGGTACAATATAAGTAAACCCAGGTCTACCCATAGTAACCAACACTAAAGTTGGAAGGACAAAGTTTGGGGGAATATTAGCTTTAAGTACAAAAACTCAAGAGGGTGTCCAACCACTTCCAAAGCACCTTCTCACACCTGTTGTATAGGGATGAATTCACATGAATGGAGTACATTCATAGATCTCTCTATGGCAGCCAAGACTTAAAGACATGTTTTGACACAGTGGACTACATGGTCAGTTTTCTTGCAGTGTTGGGTTCATAGCAACATCTTGTTTCATTTAAAAATTGATCTGTTTCCTGTGCAATAATACCACAAAGTTCACTTAGTTGGAGGCCATCATGGTTATCCACACACCCATGCATTGGCTACTCCAACATCCACACATGCCATCAATTTGATGTCTCTCTAAGCCATGACTAGAAACAAATGTATGAGAACCCATTCATTTTTCAATGCATGGAGGAATACTTATCTCATAAACAAGGGGTATCATACATCAAATTATTTTCTCATTAGGTCATGAAATAAAAAAATTACAGAATTAATATTATTACTAAGCATCCCACAAAGAAGGGGGGCTCATACTCAGTGTTGGGCACTGTTTTTGACCCCTTTTTGCCTCTTAGATAACCTTCATTTCCTTCATAAAACCTCCATTTTGAGTAGAAATCTTTAAAGTTCATCTATAAACCTTGGTTAAAAAGGTATAATGTCATTTGCTTATTAATAAATTGAGTTTTGTGATTTTTTAGGCATTTTAACTAGGATTTTTACTTAGACTACGGGATGTACTAACTTCCCGCATTTCCTCCAAGGTTGAGTAATTTCAGGACAGCTAGGAGGGAAATGGAAGATCAAGAATGGATCCTTAATGTCCATAGATGGATGAACATACAACAGTCAAGTGAAGTGGCATGTGCAGATGTCGAGTCAATTAGAGTCAAAGATGGCCACCTGTTCTGCATTCAACACAAAAGAAGGAACAATGCTGATTTTGTGGAACTCCACGATTCTGAAGATGATCTCGTTAGCTCTTATCATTAATTAGATGTAGGTTTATAGCAATTACAGTTTGATTTAGAATTTGTATAAAACATTTGCAAGACAATGAGAAAGGGCATCACGATTTTGAAGAGAAACGCACTTGTGCTTCCAAACTGCGTGGTATCTCTGTGTAAACGATTTTCTGGTGAATGAATATCAAATTTTAGTTCTGTAATTCTTTCATTGTGCATGGAGCAAGGCTTTGGAGGGCCCCCATCGTTGAGCTCTCACACTTTTACATTGCCCGTGTATTGATTTGATAATTGCAGCGATTTCATTTTGGTGCAAATCCTTTAATCGAGCCATTGGTATGTGTTTTCTGGTAGATTTAGTTTATAGATTGCAAAACAAATTCAGTTAAGTGTTCAATTGATTTTATTAATGCTCTGTTCTTTCAATTCATGGTTCAAATTATAAATTCTATTGTGCTGTATATCACCAACGATTATTGGATAAACTCTGTTTTATTTAATGGTTAAGACTGAATGCGTTGAAGGTTTAAATTAAGATTTAATTCATTATATATTGCTGAGTATCCAACGGAGAAATGGTAAAGAACATTTACAGATTATGAATATTGTCTTGTAAGAGAAATTAATTGGTGAATGTGTCTTCAGCGCTGGTAGAACTCTGTAGTTTGAGCCTAGGTTTTAGATCTGTTATTGTTTTTTTTTTACCTCAGTCTTTTATGTTTTCACAAATCAACTACTGTATGCTTAAAAAGAAACAGTGAAATCACCCTTGTAAGAGGAATTTGTCTCTGTGAACTGCAGTATCTTAGTTTCTGTTAGTAGATTCATTTTTTAGTTAGCTAAATTCCAACTGAGTCCAGCTTCTCTGTCCTAAACTTGGATGTGTCTCAAAGTTCACAAACCCGGATTGATTTTAAATTCAAGTTCTGATTAACACTGATAGATCAGAGCCCAACATTTTGGCGCCGTTTCCGGGGAGGCACTGTAGAAGCAGACTTAGGAACTTTAGTTTTTCTGATAAAAACAAAAATTTTAAACAAAAACACAGAATAGGTTTTACTTTTATGTCAAGACTAAGGGACGAAAAAGGAAGATTTCATAAAAACCCCCCAAAAACAGAACTAACAGGAGCTTCTCTTCCAAAGGGATTTATCTCAACAGTTGGTAGTTCAAAAATGTCTGAGGAAGAAACATCAAAAGGCCCAACAGCTGAGCAGAGAAGAGAATATGAGAGGATGCTAGAAATAGAAAACAAACGCAGACAGGAGAGGAGAGAAGAAGAGAGGAGACATGAAAGAGAAGAAGAAAGAGGACATGAGAGAAATGAAAAGATAGAAGAGGATCAGGAAGCTACCTTCAAATTTCCTATTTTGGACACTAGTATTATCCTAGGGGAAGATGTAAAGATGAAGAACATTCCACCCTCTGTTTTACCAAACTTTTATGGCTTAACCTCCGAAGATCCTGACTCTTTCCTGTTGGAATTCGACATCTTGTGTAGAACTTATGGGTATACTGATGACACCCATAAGCTCCGCCTCTTTCCTGCTACCCTTAAGGAAGCTGCATTTAAGTGGTTTATGGTCCTAGGAGAACATTCTATTACCAGTTGGGATGAAATGAGGAAGATCTTTCTTCGGAAATATCAAGCCTATTGCAGATCAAAGGATCTCAAAGATGATATCTTTGGCATGACTCAATAGGAGGATGAGAGTCTAGAGGAGTATTTGGAAAGGTTTTCATATAATTTACAAAAATCTAAATACAATTCCTTAACATCAGAGATGATTAGAACAATATTTTTGAAAGGAATAAGAGAGGAGTATTTAGATATTTTAAATGTTATGGGCAAAGGTGACATTTCTTACCGTCCATTTGATGAGATACAAGACTTATGCCAGAAATATTCGAGAGGGAAGTCTAGGACTGGAAAAAGAGACATCATTACCAAAGTAAACAAGTCTGCAAACAGTGGTATTTCTAGGGATGAACTTGGGAATCTGCTAGAAGATTTCAAAACCGATTTATTGAGTACATTGGGCACACAGGTT
>LPNX010121751.1:1136073-1156850 GCA_001517045.1 Pseudotsuga menziesii
CCAACACTATTTTTATTGAGAAATATATGGACCCTGGGATTCCAATGGTTACTATTACTATCAATAATTTTTCAATTCCAAAGACATTGATCGATTTAGGTGCTGCAATTAATGTGATGACACTTGAAACAATGCAATACCTTCGTTTGACGAATCTTAGACCAACAACAACAGTCTTGGAATTAGCTGATAGGTCTAAGATCACACCTGAACGAGTATTAGAGGATATCACTGTTTCTTTAGACTCTTGGGAGTACCCTGTTGATTTCATAGTACTCCAGACAAAGTCTAACCTAGGAGGTCATCCATTAATCCTTGGCAGACCTTGGTTGGCCACAGCAGATGCCTTCATAGGGTGTAGGTCAAGTAGCATGCTGATTTCACATGGGACAGAAAGAAAACAAATCACACTCTATCCTTCTGCCCAAAGACCTTCAACCTTAGATCAATTGTCTTGGATTACTGAAACTAAAGAACAAGAAGAAGAAATAATTCAACCTATTCTGAGTATCAACCAGTTCTATGACTTTCAGGAAGCAAATAATGAAGACTTGTTAGACTATTTTATTGCTGAACCTGACATTTCTGAAGAATTAAGAGATATACAATATGCTGCAGCAAATCAGGTTTTGGGTTATAATTTTCAGGAAAATTGCACAATACACTCTCTAGCATTAGCACTTCATTATTTTCTCAATGTTAATTCAATCACAGATATTCAGAGTAAGACAATTGAAATCAGTCCAGGCAAAAGTTTAAATATAAGTGCACATCTTACTCCATCACAAGAAGAACAATTGATTAAATTGCTAAATACACATTCACATGCATTTGCTTGGGAGTACAATGATATGCCCGGTATTCCTCATGAGACATGTACTCACCATATCTACACAGATGATAAAATCAAACCTCTTAGACAACCACAACGCAGAATGAATCCTATATTAAAAGAAATAGTTAAGGAAGAGCTGCAAAATTTGTTAAAAGTAGGGTTTATCTATCCCATTTCCGACAGCCAATGGGTCTCCCCCTTGGTTGTTGTCCCTAAAAATAATGGTAAATGGCGCATATGTGTGGATTACAGGGAATTAAATAAAGCAACATTAAAAGAATACTCCCCATTGCCCTTCATTGATTAGGTGTTGGATACCCTAGCTGGAAAAGAGTACTTTTCATTTTTAGATGGTTTCAGTGGTTATAATCAAATCAGTATTGCAATAGAAGACCAGGATAAGACCACCTTTACTTGTCCCTGGGGCACCTATGCCTACAAGGTTTTACCTTTTGTCTTATGTAATGCCCCGGCTACCTTCCAGAGAGCGGTCCTGGCCATGTTTGCCGATTTGATTCATGAGTGTGTTGAGATTTACATGGATGACTTTTCTGTTTATGGAAGTAATTTTGAAGATTCTTTGGTAAATCTAGAAAAAATTCTAAAAAGATGTGTTGACTCAAACCTTTCCCTCAGTAATGAAAAATGCTTTATGATGATGACTGAAGGAATAGTCTTAGGACATCACATTTCTGCATCTGGTATAAAAGTTGACCCTGCTAAAATTCAAATAATTGAAAATTTATCTGAACCAGCAACTCAAACAGATGTAAGAAGTTTTCTAGGTTATGCAGGCTATTATCGTAGGTTTATTGCAAATTTCAGCAATATAGCTCTGCCATTGTTCAAATTGCTTTCTAAAGATGTGAATTTCAATTGGAATACTGATTGTCAATATTCATTTCAGACACTAAAGGAGAAACTCTCAACTGCACCTATTTTAAGAGGACCAAATTGGGCATTACCTTTTCATATTTCTACTGATGCCTCTGCTACTGCCATAGGGGCTTCATTAGGCCAGAAAGAACATACTTTAACTTATGCAATCTATTTTATAAGTAAAAATATTACACCTGCATAGTTAAACTATACAGTCACGGAAAAGGAAATGTTGGCCGTGGTTCATGCTGTCAATAAGTTTCGTCATTATATAACTGGTTATGAGATTTTTGTCCATACAGATCATTCAGCCTTGCGGTATCTAATGAACAAGTCTATCACTAATGGTCGAATTACTAGATGGTTATTATTAATGCAGGAATTCAACATCACTGTTCTAGATCGACCAGGACGAGAAAATCAAGTGGCAGACTTCCTGTCTCGTTTGCACAATACTGGTGAGATTGTTCCTGTTTTTGATAATTTTCCTGATGAACACCTGTTTGCAATTTCTGTTATCATACCATGGTATGCTGACATTGCCAATTACTTATCATCGGGCCAATTACCACCATCTATGACCACTAAAGAAAAGAAAAAGATTATTAAACAAAGTGCTAGGCATACATGGATTAATGGTGATCTCTTTTATACAGGATATGATTTAATTATAAGACGATGTGTACGACAGGATGAAATCTTAGACATTTTAAAAGCATGTCATGACGAACCGTGTGGTGGTCATTTTGCAGATAAAAGGACAGCATACAAGATACTCAATTTGGGTTATTATTGGCCTACTATCTTCAAGGATGCTAAGAGGTATGTGAGAAGTTGTGATACTTGCCAATGGATGGGCCGGCCAGTCCGGTCTGATGAAATACCACTCCATCCTCAAATCCTCATTGAACCATTTGAGAAGTGGGCCCTTGACTTCATTGGTCCAATTAATCCACCATCACAAGGGAAGAAGTATATTCTGGTCTGCACGGACTATGTTACTAAATGGGTAGAGGCCAAGCCTTTACCAAGAGCTACAGAGTAAACTGTGGTAAATTTCCTTTTTGAAGAGATTTTTGTTAGATTTGGGGTGCCTAGGGAAATTGTGACTGATTAAGGTGCCCAATTTACTTCCAAATTAGTGCAAGAGATAGCAGAAAAATATAAGATCAAGCACAGAAAGTCCACTCCTTACCATCCACAAGCCAATGGCCAAGTGGAATCTACAAATAAAACCCTAGAAGGCATCATCACTAAGACTGTTCAGATGCATAGGAAGGATTGGTCAGCAAAGCTTACTGAAGCTTTATGGGCATATCGGATCACTTGGAAAAACAGTATTGGTTTTTCTCCTTACCAGCTTGTCTACGGTAAGCAAGTCCTCCTCCCTATCGAGTTTCAAATTCATACATTTAAGTTGGCAGCAGATTTCGGCATGGATCTTTCTGAGGCTCAGAAAGAAAGATTACTTCAGTTGAACCAGTTAGATGAGATCAGACAGCCTGCCATAGAACACAACGTTCTGATCCAACAGCAGCGAGCTCAATGGCATGACAAATTTATCAAGAAAAAGCAATTTCATGTTGGTGACTGGGCATTATTATTTGACTCCAAATTTAAAGATTTCAAGGATAAATTCACTACTCATTGGCTTGGTCCATATGAGATTGTTGATGTCTATGATAATGGGTCAGTCAAACTTAAAACTATAGATGATGAAGCACATCAATTTGTGGTCAATGGCCACCGCCTCAAGCTGTACAATAAACCTATCAATAAGGCAGAATTTATACAACACCTTTCACAGCAAAAGGAAATGCAAGTGCTGGATAAACACATCAGTGTTTTTCCTTCACCTGCTCCTTAGCTGCTCTGATACAGCTAGCAAATAAAAAGAAAAAAAAAAGAAAAAAAATATATATATAAAAGAAAAAAAGGTGGTTTAGTTGTGAAAACCAGTTTGCTGGCACAATATAAACTGGAATTTTCTGTGGAAAAACAGGCTTGCCTGGCCATAGAAAATTCACAAAAACAAAGTCTTTTTCCAATTTCCTGTTTTGTTTTACAAATAATTAAGATCTTGTTTGACTTGAGGACAAGTCAAAAGTTAGGCCTGTGAGGGGAATAAACTGTTCATGCTTCTTCAAAACCCTCCAATTCTTTTTCACAAGCAAAGGATTATGATTTTTTATCATCAGCAGGGACCTGATTACCAGCAATTTTATCAGCAGAAGGGACCTGAGTACCAGACCTGATTACCAGCAATACAAGAGATTTTTAAAGGCATAGGGCCTTGACTTGTGGTAAGGCAGACCTTCAGTGAAAATGAAGGAAATTGAGACAGCAACAGATAGAAGACATCAGAAGGACAATCAGAATAGAAACCAATTTCACACTGGCAGCAAGCTCATCAAAGAAACATCAAGCAAGTCTGTAAGAATTTATGGTTTTTATGTTTAAAAAGTTTTCAAAATTCTTTTTGTTTTTAAGTGATGACATCTTACCAATTATGCCAAGCTTGACTGCCCATTATTGCCATTATTCTGATAAGTCTTTACCAGCTCCTTATTTACCTTTCATTAATCTCTGCCAGTACCTCACTTAGTCCCTGTCAGCACTTCATTTTTATCTCTGTCAAACACTTCATTTTCCACCTTAGGGGTCAGAATGGTTGCTAGGATCAAACCCAAGAGAAATTTTACATGGTCAACATCTATACTGGACTCTACAGGAAATTTACTGCATTTTACAGAACATACATTGCATTCTACAGGAAGTATACTGCATATTACAGTTTGAGTTTCAATTTGGTTTAAAGGATAAACAAGGTCTCTTTCTCAGCAAAAGTGAAACATGGACATAAAAGACTTTCAAAGGTTTCTTTTGTACATGTATATAGTGCATTATACAATGGTTAAATTGAAGAATAAAACATAGTAAAAATACATCTTCAGCACAATTTTTATGAAAGGAAAAGGTTTATTTTTGAGAGAGAAAAGAAAACTTCTTTTATACAGCATGTTTATTAAACATAGGGCATATGATAAATTGAAGTATATATATTGCCAAATTGTTTACTAAACATTGAGCATATAAAAAGATTGATATGTTTTCTATCCTAAGTAAAATATCAAATGGAAATGCCATACTTTGAAATGATGGAAAGAGAACGTGGAAGATGCCCACGACAGCACACAAGTGAAATCGATTTCTGTTTTATATACCACGATTTGGTCATTTTCTTAGAAGTCGAGTCCAATCTTTGCTTCTGCACATGAAATTGATTGAAGGTAATTTCCAGTGAGAAGGCCGTAAGCTACAGGAAGATTGAAATCGATTGCTACATAAAGGAATTGACAGAGAAAAGAGACCGTGGGTTATAGAAAATGTGAGATACCATTTGCTGAAGACAATCAACAGGAAGAAGGATTGTAAGCTACAGGAAGTTTGAGAACATTGTTTGCTGGAGGAAATTGATAGTGAAAAAGGCTGCGAGCTACAGGATGTTTTAATATACCATTTTCTGAAGACAATTGACAGTGCAAATAGGCCGTAGTTCCAATTGCTAAGGATAATTGCGCAGGAAAGAAGATAGCCAGTAAAAGAAGAAGCTGTGGGTACACGAAGCTCTGTGAAAATTATGCTACAGGAAGTAAAAGCAGCGATATTGGAGAAGAGGTAATATTTAAAACCCTTCCTCTGTTGAATACATTTCCAGACCAAAAGAAATTTCACCAAATTCAGAGTATTGCTGTGGGTAAGAAGAAAAGACAGAGTTAAAGATTGAAGTTTTCAATTTAAATCAAAATGTCAGCTAGGTTGGAACCAGCAACGTTTAATCCAAATGATATCCATGAAAGTTGCTTTGAAATCTTTGCAAATAAACAGTGGATCAATTTTTTTGAGAAATTCAATGGGCACAATGAGCAAGCTAGCTTAGCTTTTGCTGAGACTTTCAATGGAGAAAGAGCTAGAATAGGAAACTTGCAAATTAGACTGTCAGAAGACATTCTAGCTCAAGTCACTGGTTTGCCACAGCAGGGTGAAAGGTTTTTCAAAACCAAACAGTTTAAAGAGAAGGTCTGGATGCCATTTTTATGCAGGTCTAGGGCAGGATCAGTCAATTGGAAAAAGGGTATACCAAGAAGTTGGCTAGTCCATCCATGGGATGAGATAGTTTACATCATTCAGAAATTTGTTACATGTGAAGGCAGGTTTATAATTATTTACCTCTATCATATTAAGCTGCTACAACATCTGAAAGGAGAATGTGAAATCAACATGCCTTACTTCCTGCTTCAGAGCTTGACTAAAATGGCCAAAGCTGTCCAAAGGCGTTCAAGGGATAAGGTAACTAGTCTTTTTCATTGTGGTCTTATTAAAATTATTATCCAGTATGAATTACATAGGCAGAATCTGACTTGGACAGAATTCCCAGCTCATAATCAATTTGAAAATCAAGAAGAGTTGCTTGAAGAAAATGCAAAGGAAGATGAACTATTGATGTTAACCTACCCTGAGGCAACAAGCTCAAAACCGCCTCAGGGGAAAAAGAAGAAGAAAGAGGTATTACTAATAACTGATGAGGAGGATAACTCTGAGGCAACAAGCCCAAAACCACCTGAGAGAAGGATCCAAACTCGAAGTGTGAAGAAGAAAGAAAAACAGTATCAAAAACAGGATCATCTCTTCACCACTTATCAGAGAAAGTCAAGAAAATACAAGCAAGTTCAGAGCCAATCAGCATTGGAGGATGAGGAACATGTACAGACCTTGGGGAGTCCAAGAGAAGATTTAGCAGCTGAAACAGTACAGGATATTTCAGATCCTGATGAGATAATCAGGCAAACCAAGAAGATTAACCTCTTCTATGACCAGCAGGAAAAAGAAAAAGAAAAGCAGTTCAAACAAGAATTGCCCAAAGATTCAAATTCTCTCTTCTCAGAACAGCAGGCTATGGAAGAGGAGAAAGAGCATTCAGCACAAGAGCATGGAGAATTGGGTGTGGATGCAACTTCTGAGCAGCTTTCAATAAAGTTGAAGAAAAAGAAAGCTCCCAAAAACAGTAAGAAGATTAAAAGACTGAAGTTTGAGATAAAGGAACTTGAAAAAAATAATGAGAAGTTAAAGGAAGTTAACCGGAAACTAAAGGCTCAAAGAACACATATCATTAAGCAAGCCTATAGATGGTACAAGCAAAGGAAAGTTTACAAGGCTAAGTATGAAAGGTTGAAGATTCTCTATGCATCTCGGGCATCAACAGATGCCTCATCACAGACTGAAGACTAAAGACAGGATAATCAGCAGTAAATTTTGGTTTTGAACAGGGTCAAAGCTTTTGGCATGAGGACATGCTACAGTTTCCTCTTGGGGGAGATGTTGGGCACTATTTTTGACCCCTTTTTGCCTCTTAGATAACCTTCATTTCCTTCATAAAACCTCCATTTTGAGTAGAAAGCTTTAAAGTTCATCTATAAACCTTGGTTAAAAAGGTATAATGTCATTTGCTTATCAATAAATTGAGTTTTGTGATTTTTTAGGCATTTTAACTAGGATTTTTACTTAGACTACGGGATGTACTAACTTCCCGCATTTCCTCCAAGGTTGAGTAATTTCAGGACAGCTAGGAGGGAAACGGAAGATCAAGAATGGATCCTTAATGTCCACAGATGGATGAACGTACAACATTCAAGTGAAGTGGCCTGTGCAGATGTCGAGTCAATTAGAGTCAAAGATGGCCACCTGTTCTGCATTCAACACAAAAGAAGGAACAATGCTGATTTTGTGGAACTCCACGATTCTGAAGATGATCTCGTTATCTCTTATCATTAATTAGATGCAGGTTTATAGCAATTACAGTTTGATTTAGAATTTGTATAAAACATTTGCAAGACAATGAGAAAGGGCATCACGATTTTGAAGAGAAACGCACTTGTGCTTCCAAACTGCGTGGTATATCTGTGTAAACGATTTTCTGGTGAATGAATATCAAATTTTAGTTCTATAATTCTTTCATTGTGCGTGGAGCAAGGCTTTGGAGGGCCCCCATCGTTGAGCTCTCGCACTTTTACATTGTCGGTGTATTGATTTGATAATTGCAGCGATTTCATTTTGGTGCAAATCCTTTAATCGAGCCATTGGTATGTGTTTTCTGGTAGATTTAGTTTATAGATTGCGAAACAAATTCAGTTAAGTGTTCAATTGATTTTATTAATGCTCTGTTCTTTCAATTCATGGTTCAAATTATAAATTCTATTGTGCTGTATATCACCAATGATTATTGGATAAACTCTGTTTTATTTAATGGTTAAGACTGAATGCGTTGAAGGTTTAAATTAAGATTTAATTCATTATATATTGCTGAGTATCCAATGGAGAAATGGTAAAGAACATTTACAGATTATGAATATTGTCTTGTAAGAGAAATTAATTGGTGAATGTGTCTTCAGCGCTGGTAGAACTCTGTAGTTTGAGCCTAGGTTTTAGATCTGTTATTGTTTTTTTTTTTTACCTCAGTCTTTTATGCTTTCACAAATAAACTACTGTATGCTTAAAAAGAAACAATGAAATCACCCTTGTAAGAGGATTTTGTCTCTGTGAACTGCAATATCTTAGTTTCTGTTAGTAGATTCATTTTTTTAGTTAGCTAAATTCCAACTGAGTCCAACTTCTCTGTCCTAAACTTGGATGTGTCTCGAAGTTCACAAACCCGGATTGATTTTAAATTCAAGTTCTGATTAACACTGATAGATCAGAGCCCAACACTCAGTTTGGTCAGACCCCCTTATTTGTGGGACATGTGGAGAGAAGTGTGCCCCACAAACTAGAATTTCCATTTTAAAGGAAATACTAATATGCATACCTGAAGAGTATAAAAAATGATAGCATGTTGTTTTCCTGCTCATCAAATTCACTTTGGCTTCACAACACCCCTGCTAGCAATAAACTATGCTCTAAGGTCTATCTCTAGTTGTTGTAACTGCTCCCTTTTCCTTGCAATATCATGCAAAGGTTATTGTATGGAATCCTAAGAATTGCTCATCTCAGCATCAACAAATAGAGAAGCTAAATTAGTATCCACTTGTATATTAGATTGTTGCACATGCTTTATTTGTGTAATTCAAACTAGTGGTCAAGCACAACATCAGGGAAAACATAAATGCTATCACTGCTAAAATTAAATTATCGAAAGTAGAGAAATTTTTCCACAAATTTAAGAATGCACTGAAAATATTGAACAAAAAATAATATTCTCTGCAAATTTGAGAATAACAGATAATAGATGAATGCAAACTTCAAATACAAACATAAGAAAAATAATAGCTATCAGCCATATAGTAGTAAGGAGATGTTGAACATACTTAAGTGAATTTCATATAGCAAGGCCTAATATGATAAACATTACATATACTTTTCGGTTGAATGTGCTCTAGCATAACATCAAAAAACAACTCTAAATAAAACCCCAAAAATTAAGCTTCCAGGTTGTTTGAAGAATGTGTCAATGTACCTAATGCATATGACAAAGGCACACCAACCTTGTGAATGTATACTTGTAAGTGGCAAGAAGAAACCCCCATGTAGGGAGAGAGAATCCAAATAAACCAAAGCACAAATAAGATAAGACAATTTTATTAATGTCCAACAAAATACCATAAAGATCAGGCCAATAGGACTAAAAATGTGTATCCAAAAAGTATACAATTGGGAGTGCGGAGGAATATCTTATCCTAGATGATCTGTACATATGCCTGAGATCCAAGTTTTCCAACTAAAATTAAACTATTATGAGAGGAAAGTTGTGCAGAAACACTCATGAGTGAAGCCTAGGTTGCATGAACAACATTTGTCTACCTGTGAACTTGGGGGTTTTTCTTCATATTTCATCAAAGAAACTAAAATAGTGAAACCAAAAGTAACCATAGTGGAACTAGAAACAAATTAAACTAAATATCTTCAATGAATATCCAGTAAAAAGAATAACGATGGGAAGTGTTACATGTAACCAGCCATTTTGTATGGGTGTCCATGTTAATGGGTGTTCTCATTGTGATGGTGATAATCCAACATCAAATAAGCAGTGTTGGGCACACATCATCAAGCTACGAAATCTATGTATACTCTCATACTCATAGAGCAGTAAGAAAATGAAACAATCATTTTTGTGTTTGTTGTAGCGTGTTTGGATATCAAAAAGTGATTCTAGGCCTTTCAAATAATCATTAAGAAGTATGTTGGGTAGTATCTCTTTGAAGCAACAACAGTAAGCACAAATTCCTGGCAAGGAAGATCCACATAGAAAGAATTGACAACAACATTAAAAGTCAATATAAGAACAATAATTGTCCTAGGTTGTTCAAGGAACTTTTTTCAGATCATTGCAGCTGTAAGCATGCCTTTGAGAATCGTAAGCAAGCCAAAGAAAATTCTGAGATCATCATCTACATGTATAAAAAAGGTTGTTGTAGGGGTGAAGTAGCCCTATTCTAGGGAATCCTTTTGCAACAAATAACAATACACCTATGTGTTTAATGTGTCAAATATATTGGATGAGATATTTTATAGTGCTTTCTTGGAGTATCTCAAAGCACAATGGATGCCTGAAAAATAGAGATTTGAGGAAATTTGAACATAAGTAAAAGTATTTTTGGGTGTATTCTAAACAATTTTATCATCGAAAAATTACTTCAGACCTATGAATAATGGATCTTAAGGGAATTTCATAAAAATTATGTTAAGGTTTTCAACAACCATTTATATATTTGTATCAATTGGCCTTCCTTTCAATAGAATTCATATCAAATTACTATTTCCATGGAATTAAAAAATTGAGTGGATATTTTAAAACCTATAGAAGACCATCTTTGAGGTCCTCACTTTAAGAACATGTTTCTTCATCAAGCGACATGTTGGTATCTTGGTAAAAGTAGATATGGGCACTGAAATTCCCTAAAGAATAAATTACGGGAATTCCATTTGAATTGACATCAACAACAAGATAAAATAGATATTCTTGATGAAAGATTGCTAGATAGGACTACCTTCCAGGTAAGGCTTGACCTATAGCAATTGGAAATAGTTGCTCGTCATAAATCGAATGATAAAAGGTAAGAGGACCAAGAAACAAAACATGTGTTAATACTTTTAAGGGAGTGATCTATACTAGCACAGGACTGGGGATGACCTGTAAATAATTATAAACTCTAGGTCTGAACTAGGAATAAAATCGACCTGAATTATTATTATTGTGGATGGGTATAATTATTATCTTGAAAGTGCCTATTGAAGGTCAATTTGTAGGGAACTTATTCTATTTTTTCATCCTTTTCTATGGTTAATCCAAGGAGGAGTATCTATATATGCCTATTACAACCTGATCAAATCAAAAAATTAGTCTTTCTATACATCTTATTAGGGAAGAGATACATACATCTTGGGGAAACATTTCATTTCGATATCATACTCCATTATGATTTACTCCTAGAACTAAGCAAGAAATGTTCTTGCTATGGCCCCACTCCCACCGCACCTTATCTACCAACTATTTCCATGTTGTTCTTATCCATATGTTCTTATACACGTAGTTAAATTTCCGAATATCTTTGGAATATGGGTATTAATGTGAATTCCTTTTCTATGTAATTGACGCCATTTTCCTTGTGTCTTTATTCTTAAGATGGATAAAGAAAGCGAAAAATTCGAATCCCACATAGACAACCAATGCATTTATTTCCTCTTCCCATGGGGTTATCTTGCAAAACACAGGTGCAAATTCGCTAAATCAATCTACTTTAACATAACCAACTATGGTAATCCATCCTCCAGGGAAATCACACACTGCCATCTTCAGAGAACAATCTGGAAGGTGAAACGTTACACACTCCACAAACTTTTCTAATTATCTAACGTGGAATATATTAGATTTTATAACAATGCATAATCAGGAAAAAATATTAGCATTTCCTAATCATGAAAAAATATATATGAACATGCCCGAGGACAATTCTGGAATACAAATTATAAGGAATCACTAATGTGTTATTGCATTCAAATTTAGTAAATAAGTTCTAAAAAATTAAAATGTAATCTAAGATATCTCCTTTTTTTCTACGAAAAAGATCGTAATTTTATATTTATAAAATCAAATTTTCCAAGGCCCATGGACCTTGCTTTACATAATGGAATTTCATCAGTTCAATTTTCACCTATATTGGACTGTTAAAGTTGCAAAAAAAAAGTAAATTTCCGTGTCTGTAAAAAAAAACATTTTCAACATCTAATGAAAAACAAATAGTCTTTACATGCATATGGAATGTCATCCATAACATAAGTATTGCATTTTATTTATATCTTGTAACTTACATTTCTCATCTGAACAGATAAGAGAATTGTCTTCTTGGCAGATAAGATAATTGTTGAAGCTATTGCTTACATGGGAAAGGTTATGGATCATGCTCTTCAATCTAATACCCATCTCTTTGAATCATGTGATCACATTCCCCTCCTCCTCCTCAAGCTTCCATAACGAATTAACCTGTTTCCGGTGATTAATCTAAAATATCTTGCAGATGATGTGCATTTTATCATTATTACCATGGCTTATTGGCATGAGAAACTTTGGTTCCAAAATACGCACTAGAAAAGAAAACAAAACGAGTAAATAAAATGTGGCTATACATTTTCATTTTATTTAGTTACTTGTACAAGGAATATGATAAAAGCAGTCAAATAAAATGTAAATCAATGTAAAATTAGATGAATTGTGAAATAAAAGAACTACATGGGCATTAAAAAAAAGCAATTGTTGGGCTTAGCAAGCACACTTTAACAAAAAAAATGGACATTGTCAAATGCAATTGTACAGGGCATATGATAAAATAATTTTAATGAAATTGTACAGGGCATATGATAAAAGAATTCTAGTGATTGTAAAATTAAATGAAATATGGAATAAAATAAATAAATGGGCATCTAAGAAAAGCATTTGTTGGACTTAGAAAGCACACTTAAAAAAAATGGACATAGTAAAATGCAAACAAACCCACATGAATACATGTGTACTCAATAAAGCAAATCTTCTATGGAGAGGAGAAACAATATTAGCATCATACAAGGGAATTAAAGCTTCGATATACGGACAAGATTGAAATAAGAGTACAAAATTCTTAAAAAACAATTGGTTTGACTGTTAAATCCATGGAGCAGATGAACACTATGATGGGTACTAAAGGTTGGCATCTCTATCATTAGTCTAGACTAAAATAGAATAGACAAATAGGAAGTATAGAAGTTGGGAAAATCATTGAACCATGAAGGTTGTGTGGTTGTCAAAGTCATTTAACAAAAAAATGTTCACATTATTCTGCACATCATCAAACAACTTGCTTGTGGCATGTTTAATGAACATAATAATCATTGGGCTTGAGAAACTTCTATAGTATTCAAATTGAAATATTTAACTATCGAAATTTCAGAAATATGTAACAAGGACAAAATATGAGAAGAATAAAGAGTTAAATTCCACACTTTTCAATATAGGGAAAATCCCCTATGCATCTGTGCATATAATTGGAATTTGATATACACCTATAAAAGGAAGTGAAAAATGGTCTCAAATGATTGAAAATGTTTATGAATATACTTTGAATTTATTTATAGCATTGTTATGAATAAGTAAAAGATTAGGGATGTCACAACCAAATATATTATTTAAAGGAAGATAAAGAAGACAACAAACACTTTCAGCTCAGCTATTGTATAGATGAGTCACCTATGTAGAAACTCTCTGTAGAAAAACTCCAGTGGAATGAAACATAAAGAACTCAATTACGCATGTAAAACAAGAGTTCTTAGATAGCATACATTTGTATAACCAGGTTAAAAAATTACATCTAATTAAGGACACAATATAGTAAAATGAGAATGAATTAAATCCTTGAAATTAATACTTCAATCCCTTGTGCTTCCCCGGCAACGGCGCCAAAATGTTAGGCGAAATATATGTCATAATAATTACGTTGCAGTGCAGTTGCCCAACTATTTACTTGTCAATCCGGGGTACGTAAACTAACGAAGCACGTGCACTGTTTGTGCAGGACTGAAGTATATCTAATCTAACTTAATCTAATTTGCTGAAATCAAATTAATCTAGGAAAGCATTGAAACACTAACTAGGAAAGCATGAAATTGCGTAAAGGAAATACAACATGTGAAGAGCTTAACAACAATGACATAAGTGAGCTCACATCCACAAATTAATAATCAAATGACAAACATGAAATCATGACAATGAAAGCTTGAATCACATTAAGAATCTCAAATCAAAGACTAATCTAACAAGTACAAAATCCAATCCAATCCACTTCCATTACAACCCTCCTACAAGCTTAATCTAACTTAATTACAACTTTATCTCTTAATAATTATTCTCCCCCAAAATGAAGAGAGAGCACTCTCTTTTATACATGAAGGAAATAACCATCTCATAATGAGAGATCCACTATCCACTCAACCACTCAACTACTTTCCTATTATTACAAGATATGATCCCTTCAAATCCTCCACATATCTTTCACAAATTCTCCACATATCTCTCAACCAAATCTCCATGATCTTCTCCTTAGAATATTCTTTTCATAACTATCTCCTTGAAATGATGGAGGAGATATACGTGAATTATTTTCTTTGGATTAATCCTTCACATATTCCTACACATTACAAAGCTCACACATAATTGAGATATATATATGAAAAACATGTATATTTTCTAATATTTAACCATAAATTCACTTATAATACTAAAATGAATAAAGTGGAAAATAATAATGTAAAACCCACAAGTATGTATGGAAATGGTATGACAAAAGGTTAATGGGGCGATGAAATGTGAGGAATAACGGGAGATAAAGTGGATGAAAAAGGGACATTTTTGAGTCCTGACATCTCCCCCCAACTCAAGATGTTGCATGTCCTCATGCAACCATGCGTGGATCTGAAGAACCTTTGGCATCTAAACTTTGGCTTTGATTGATGATGTCTTTTTAATGATGAATGTTTCCAAGATATGTGGGAGATATGAGTAACAGCTCATGAGTAACAGCTGGCATTTTCCTATGGTTGGTTCTTGTGTAACAACCATGAATATAAAGAATGTTGGTTCTTGTGTTAACAATATTCATTTCATGATATGAAATGCATAAGTAACAGCTCACATTTTCCTTATGGTTGGTTCTTGTGTGACAACCATGAATGTAAGAATGTTGGTTCTTGTGTTAACAACATTCATTTCATTATTTTTTCATTTGTTGTTTATGATAATAATTGTAACCACACACTTCACTAGAAATCATAAGCTATCAATGTGCATAAGAGAGCATCGCTGAGTATAAGAAAGCCTTTTCTCAATCTGGTATGAATCATGCCAATGTATATCAATGCATGAAGCAAAGTGCATCAGGGGATCGTTAGAAAAGAAATTTTTGGGAATGGTAAATGGGATGATAATGGAATGATGATAGTGGAAAAATGGAATGATAGTAGTAAATATGTAGTGACTATGAATATAGTTCCCCTCTCCCCCCAACTCAATCGGTTGCATGCCCTCATGCAACATAGTGTAGGTCGTGGAAGGGAAAAAGGAAAGTGTGGAGAGGGGATTTTCCAAAATATTCAAGTTAGCATATAAGGAATTTCATGATTAAAGCTTAGAAAACAAAATACCTCCACTCACCCAAAATGTAGATGAACGATGCAATAGGAATGTAGCTATTGCGGCTGCTGGATCAGAAAATCATGACTAGTACTATAGCTGCAACTACTGTAATGGCTGGCCAAAGGATATGGGACTGCGACTGCTGGAAGATGGAAGGTGTCACTGGTGTAGGATCATGAAAATGTAGCTGTGAATGGCGTCATTGCTGTAACGTGAAAGATGGCACTACTGTATGAACATGTGAAAGGTGACTGCTATTGTAGCAGCACTACTGTAACAAAAACTACTGGAATGGCTAAAACAACAACCGCTGGAATTGATGTAACTGCTGGAACAGTAACTGCTGTAACGATGACTGCTGTAACAGCAACGGATGGAACTGCAACGATGGTCACTACTGAATCAGAGCATGTGAAGTGGAGAGATCTGAACTGGTGCTGATGAAAATGTGGAACTGTCAGACTCTCATAGATGGATTCAAGCTGCTGTAACTGCTGAGGGAATCAGGAAAGAGTGTATAGTCTTCACCCGCTACAAACCCAATGGTACAATTCTAATCATGCGAATGGATGTGTCGATGTCGAGCATGAAGAGAAATCACTGGATTACCAACCATTGATGAATGCCGTTAACCAGTGCGAGGCAACTCACCATTGATGTCAATGAGTGCCAAGGTACCCGAGTACATCTTGGGAAGTGTGAATGGATGTGTTGAGGTCGAGCCACTTGCAAGATCTAATGATGAAGGGACATTGATGCATTCCCATGATCGTCAGCTAGAGAACTTGCCATTAAGGCATGCAAGCCTCTAGGTACTCAAAATGGACTCTAGTCTATATCCCAGATAAGGTGCCAATGTCGATGGGGCAAGACTGTTGAAAGGTGGGCCTTAAGGAATCCCACATCAATCAACGCGAGTTTTTATGAAAAAAAATTGGTAGGACTATAAAAAAGATCTCAGTAGTGACAGGGTTTATGGAAATGAAATCAAGGAAGTGTAAGTGTGGAAAAGGAGCTGACTAGTTTTATTCGGAAGGTAGAGAAAGAAGGCAAAAATGAACGGAAAATGATAAAGGAAATGATGTATGCTGTTCAGAAAAATAGGTGTGCAAGAAAACAGGAAGGATAAGGTAATGGAAAATGGCTGCAACACGGGGATGATCAATATGCTGTGAAGGAGGAATGCGAGGAGATAGTTCAGGATGCAAAAGGGTTTTCCAATGATTTCCGTGTAATAACAAGTGTCAGGATGTTCATGAGGTGTAACAGCTCCTTCAAGCTGGCTTATCATAGAATATCTCTCAAAAGATTTTGTGATTTTTGAAAATCACTTCATCATGGAATGCGAGCGTCTTCGTTCCTGCAATCAAACTTAGTACCAATCTTGCACTTAAAACATCGTGAGAGCATCATCGAATGCAAAAATGAGTATGAATGGGGCAAAGCAAAAATAATAAAATGCATTTGTATACCTGTGCCTTTGCGCTCGTGTAATCATTAATTCCTGCATGAAGTGACTTTAAGAAAGACAAATTAAGATTAAGCACATTGCGTTCAGGAATTAGAGAATGTCCATTTGCGTTAGTTTTACAATTTGTAAGAGCAATATGGTCTCTACGTGGCTGAGGAGTTTCACTGATTTGGTGCATTAATCATAATTGCTGGAAAATTATATCATGGGAATAAAGAACTGAGCCCCCACTTGTGATCTGCAACAGCTGGGACACGGCCGTAACTATTGGCAACTTTGGAACCAGCCGCAACACCAAATATGGAAAATACCTTCTCGAAGAACCACCTGCATATCGCAAACCCTAGCTTTGTTTGGCCATTTCCTCACGATTCAGATAAATGAGGATGTTACGCACAAAACCCATGTCTCAAATTTTTGATATTCATTTCCATATGCCCGAAAATCAAGACGCGAATCAAGGTGTTCTTATGTGGCATGCGTTTTTTTGTTAAGGCTGTTCAATGCGCAGCTATACTCAAATGGCTGTTCAACACGCAGTTGTTCAATGCACAACTACACTCAAATGGTTGTTCAATGCGCAGCTACACTCAAATGACTGTTCAACGCGCAGCTGTTCAATGCATAGCTGCTCAATGCGCAGCTACACTCATTTGTATACCTTTGTTGCGCAGGCGGAATCATCGATTGCTGCAGGAAGTGACTTCAGAAAAGCAATTTTGACGTGAAGCGTAAAAAAAAATGCATTTCGGAAGTGAATGAAATGTCCATTTGCAATTTTTATAATTTTACAATTTGTATGTATTTTCCATTCATAGTTTTATAATTTGTATGGACTTAGTTTTATTCGGATCATTCACATGAAAATAAGACACACAATCAGAATCATCATTTCAGCATGCTTTGGCATCTTGTCGGGGTTGCAGCAAAATTGCTTCAAGTATATGGAAGTGATGCAAAAAGATAATCCTCATCGAGTTTTCTGCAATTGAATGACAACATTATATATTTGAATGGCAGCGCTTCTCACAATTTGAAAACAGTAGTCAATACTTCCTAAGAAGCATGTAGTATGAAACGCAGAGATATTTTGGCTTCGGTAGCTCCTCCTATCGGATCGTGAGGCTCATTTGCAGGGTCCTACTCCACTTTTATAATAAGAGCGCCATGCAGCTTGCTAGGCATCCAGTTTTTCATGAGCGTACCAAACACATAGACGTGGGTTGTCATTATGTGCTTTAGTTTACTCATTCATTCATTTGGAAGCTTTTTGAGAGAAATGGAGCCCTGGCCAAACAAGAGATGCATGGGTCAACATTAATTCCATACATGAAATTTTGAAATATGCATACAAAATGTTGAGCGAGCTGGGTAATGAAACGAGCTTTGAATGAAATTGTTTTGGTCACACGCATCCTCTCCATATGCTTGATATACACTTATGCGTTGTAAGCAATAGGAAACTAAATTGCCAGAGAATGTTAGGCGAGTAGGGAGCTGTGCATTGTTCATCCAAAATGTTAGGCAGGTAGGGAGCTGTGCGTTGTTCATCCCAAGTGTTAGGCAGGTAGGGAGCTATGCGCTGTTCATCCTGATCGTGTTTCTTTCATCCATCAGGATAAGCCAATTGCATTAAGTGTAACACAAGCATCAGAAGTTTTTATTAAAAACAAATGAAATCAACTGCATTTTGTAGTTTTTAGCCTCAAACATCTAACGATATTTCTTAAACCGGAGCTCCTTTTTCAAAACGGCTCGTGTTCTAACCAATTTGTTATGCTGGGAGAAAAACCCATGTGTCATATTTTCTATATGCATTTTCAGTTGCACGAAAATCGAGGCGAAAGTTGGCTGTTGAGAATATTTTGCCCAGGAAATCTGGGTTTGATTTTTTTCAAAGATCTCTTTCTATCTCGAAATTTGTGTCAGAAATTGAGGACCTGTTTCTATGGGAACATAATCAGCATATTAGAATTACAATCCATGTCTTGGATTTTCCAAATTCTTCTTCGTTTGGTCAGAAATCATACTGTTTCAGCTGTTGCAGGCTGCTACAGGTGTGTATAAGCATGTGGGGCGTGTAACAGCAAATTGAAACACAATTTTCGCACAAACGGTGACTCGGATTGGGCTGAAATTTTTGCAATAAGGTTTCTATGGTCAAATCGCATTTACACACCAAAAATCAGCCATATCAACTTCACAGATTTTGAAAAAAATGAAAAATGGCTGAAGGTGACTATATTGATTTTCTTGAAATCCATGCACTAAGTTGGGCTGAAATTTACAGAGCTTTGGGATCATAACATAATGCACTTTCTGTCCAAAAATCAGAAGAATCCAGATCCCAGGTTGTGAGATATCTCTATTTCAATTTTTGCATTTTTCCTGCATTGGTTGTTCTAGTTGGTTTTGCAAATGGAGTTAAACTGTTTTACAAATTAAAGATGAAATCAACTAGGCATGGTTGCAAAACAGTAATTTATTCATTCCTGAAAAATTTTAAAGGCATCCTACTTTCTGATCCTTGCGATCGCACGAAGCTCGGAGGAGAGCATACTTATTCAACACTAAAGAAAATATGAAAATGAAAGCAGAAATTGAAAATGAAATCCTACCTACTCTATGCTAATTGAAATTTAAAATTCTGTTACGTGTAGTCGAACTTCCAATGGATCCATGCACGTAAAAGTAACAGTAACATGTTCAGTGGTAATTTTTCAAATGAAAGATGAAAATTTAGAAGAATGAGTGAGTCTTATTGCTGTAATGGCAAACTAACTAAATAAAATGAAAAACTAAATTGATCTAATTGCATACTTACCTGGAACCATCGTTCGATATGGCTTTCATAAGCGCATTTTCCCTCACTCAGATCATGCTGCAGCTCCTTGTCATCTTCCTCACTCTCTTGTTCGAATGATTGTTCGTCATCTCATATGCAGGAGTCTTCAGATGTTGATTCCTCGTTCGTTTCTGAAGGAGTATTTAAGCTTTCCGCTGCTGTCAGGATCTCCTCTTCCAGAGAGGAGGAGACTTCGACTTTTGCAAGGATGTGAGCAAGTTGTTCCAAGATGATACTCATAGTTAAATCATATTGTAAAAGGTTCTTACATAATCCAAATCAAAATCTGAAAACTGAAAATCATACTTGCTAAAAATAAAACACTCTTGTTAAAACCCATGAAAACCTCTTCACAGTTGCAGAAATTGAAATTGCAAAATCATGCTTGCAGAAATTGAAATTTACGCTAAATTGCATAAATTGAAATTTACACTAAATTGTAGAAATTGAAATTTATACTAAATTGCAGAAATTGAAACACAGTTGCAGAAATTGAAATTTACTCTAAATTACAGAAACTGAAATTTATGCTAATTTGCAGAAATTGAAACACACCCTTCATGCCCTTACCCATATGTCACCTCAGAGTTAGGAGCACGAATAATCACACTTGCATGAAAAATAAATTAATACCTCAATCCCTTGTGCTTCCCCGGCAAGGGCGCCAAAATGTTAGGCGAAATATATGTCGTAATAATTACGTTGCAGTGCAGTTGCCCAACTATTTACTTGTCAATCCGGGGTACGTAAACTGACGAAGCACATGCACTGTTTGTGCAGGACTGAAGTAGATCTAATCTACCTCAATCTAATTTGTTGAAATCAAATTAATCTAGGAAAGCATTGAAACACTAACTAGGAAAGCATGAAATTGCGTAAAGGAAATACAACATGTGAAGAGCTTAACTACAATGACATAAGTGAGCTCACATCCACAAATTAATAATCAAATGACAAACATGAAAGCATGACAATGAAAGCTTGAATCACATTAAGAATCTCAAATCAAAGACTAATCTAACAAGTACAAAATCCA